>LIEC01004001.1:1444-46478 GCA_001925005.1 Drosera capensis | reverse complement strand
GGTCAAACCGAAAGATAACACATAACATATAATTAATATGTATAGTTAAATTATCTATCTATATATATATATATAATATGAGTCCATTAAATAGATGAGAAATATCTATCTATATCTATATATACATTAAATACTCGTGTAGTTTATCACAATATCCTTACATTGGATTGTGATATTAGGGTGGTTCATTATAGTAATTCAGAGATGATTTAATGAGTATACATAGATGAGAAAATGACAATTTGGTATTTTTTGTGAGAAATTTTGTCCAAGGATATTAGAGTCATTTAGGACGACCTAACATAAAAACAGTTGCAATCAATATGAGATGAAAGAAGTAATTTATAATGTTGTTATTACACATTTACGTTAGTAAGTTTTAGGAGCATTTTTCTCTGATATACACCACTAAGAAGAAAAGCATATATAGTAGTATGAGTAATCCTGTGCAAGGGTTCCCCTTGTCTTTTATAGACCAAAGTGAAAGGCAAAATGAAATTTGGTGCAACGAGACCAACAAGTCACAGATATGTCTGTTTCTGTACTAATCGGCTTCATAGCATGCTCCATTGAAGATTGTGATCTATTAATGGCACTGGTGTGCGTTGTCATAGAATAACAGTACAGTGAAGGATCGATCTCACTAGAAACAGTGATTCAAATACGTTGCTAAATGAAGTTAAGGTGTGAAATATTCCTAACTTAAAGGGGATTTTGCAAGAAATGTTTAGAAAATAAATTGATTAATTAACTAATAGAAATAAGAATATGAAAGTTATAGGTTGTTTGATATATTTGATGAAAATGCAGTAGTGAACATATAAAGTCACTAACCAGTGAACCAATCATGTACGTCAAAATATATTTTTATTACATTTTGATAGGTTAGCCACAATACTTTAATAAAGAGATATGATATGTAAACTTTTATAAGATGTTAATAATAATTAAATAAGAATAATTGTCATTAATGATAAAAACATGAAGATTTACTAATCATAAGATTGATGATAAAAAAGACATCCTATACAATCTAGTCCATGTGAATAATAATATACTAATGACTATTAATATAATAAAGATTATATCTTTTCTTCATTAATATATCTTTGCTCTAATCATAATTAAAGAGATAATCAATAACCATAGATAATATCATGCATATTACTAGGTGATCAATTTAGATAATGACATGAAATGTTAAGAATAAATACATGATCATATGAATATCAAAATTACTTCAATAATCATGAAAATAAAGAACAAAGTCTCATGATCCATACCACTAGAGTATCTACATATCTCTACTAATTAATGTGCGCTATGATTAAGAATACAATAAAAACAACAATACAAAAACAAAAGATTGAATCCATCAAAACCACATAGATGCCATGATGATCAATGTCCTTTGCGTTGCAAACGTCATCTTCAATCCTCATGCTCCGATTGGTTGCCTCTAGATCTAGATCTATTTTTAAAAAAAAAGAAAAAAGAAAAAAGAAAAGAGAGTCTATAAATAAAACTACTAAAAAATAAGTTGAAAGTCTAGTACAGATTTGATGAAATTCGATCCTTATTTATAGAAAAAAAACTGAAAAATCCTAAAAATCATAGTTAAAATCTATTTGGCATAAATTGTCTCACGTTCATAGAGGGGCTTGTTACGTTCTGTCACGACCGCCATAACCTTCATTGTTTTCTCCTCAGCATGTCACGGAAGTGACCTTTTCCTTTCACGGTCGTGAACAATCTGCTTCATGGCCGTGAACAAGCACACTGTCTCGTCCTCTAATTCCTTTGTGTTTCACGGTCTCCTAGATGTTTTTAATGGCCATGAACACTTTCAAATCACACGTTCTCACCATCAAATGCTCCAAACTCATTCATTTAAGGGGTCAAACTTGTCTTTTGGTCTTTAAAATCACCGTTTCATATTAAGATCCTTTACACGAATGTTGTCTATCATCCTCAAAATGACTCACCATGTAAATACGAGCTCAAAATGTCACCAAATAGCGATACCTAACAACAAAAACATAAAGCATGATAGTACCATCCTTTGTTGGCTTTGATCGATCGATGGTGTCACGAGGCAAGGTTGGTGGGAACTTCCTTCCCGTTTTCTGTATTTATGTTTATTGCCGAGGGGGTGCTTTTGATACATGAACTCCTAAGCTATTTATAGGACTAAATCAAGGATGTGTATCACACGTTTTGGTACAAAAAACGTGTAATAGTGGCCGGTGCAATAGTAATGGCCGGTGGTCAAGATTATTGACCAACATACTCCCTCCTAATCTTGACATGACTCTAGAACATGAGACTCCTTCGCATGTTCCTTGCCCAAAGATCTCGGCATACTGTTGCAGTGATTGTCATAAACTCGATCTCACATAATGCCAATGCGATGGTCTTTCCTCCTTCTGTGTTCTTGCGAACTTCTCTTCGAGACTCTTCATTTTTGTTTGAATATTGGTTAGTAGAGCTTCCCGCTCTTTTCTCACTTTCATGAATGTTTCCAGCACTTCTTTCTAACCTTCTTTCGCATCCCTTTCTGCCGTCCTGGCATGAATGCATTCCGTTTCTTCTCCCATGCTAGTTTTCCTGAGTCTGAAGAGATTTCTAACCTTCTTGCTCTTCTGCTTATCGAGCCTCTCCTCCGATAAACCATCGGGTTTTTTCTCGTTGTTGTTAACGTCATTCTTCTTAGATGGACCAGACATCAATTCGACCCAATTTTCCTTTTTGAGGGAACTAGACTTCTTGCGTTGAAGTTCCACATCATTGCCTCTGCGTTGTCTACGCATCCTTACTCGTTGACGATCTTACCATTATTGTCATCGGAATTCACCGCTGCTGGTGTCGGGGGAACCCGAAACTTCTATGTGCAGAGTCGAGGTAGATGGAATTTCCTCTCTTGCCGCAGGTGGCGAACAACCATCGGCTGACTTTGTTGCGCTTGTCACACCTTCCGGCTTCTCGAAGCTTGATATGAGACAGATTGGTTTGGCTAACTCTAAACTAATCTTGTAAAGGCGATTTGATGTGCCATTGTCATACACCTTGATGGTATCTCCCACCATATTCACCTCGCTTCCATTCTCTGTCATTTGTCCAAGACTGATGATATTAGTGCAAATTTTAGGAATGTAGTATACCTCGTGAGGATATACTGATCTCTATTCTTGCACTTGAACACGACCATTCGTTTGCCCTTGACTTGAACGACATTGCCATCGTCAAGCCTCACCGTTCCGGTGATTTTTTCATCAAGTTCTTGAAATATTTCTCGTCGTCCCGTCATATGATTGCTGGCACCATTGTCTAGGTACCAGACATCCTTGGTTGATGTCTTTTTCTCCTCACCATGATCAAAACACATTCACCACCCTTTCTTCTCTAGGTTGTATGGAGTCTTGATGCTTAACTCGTGTCTCCTCCTGAGATATGGAAAACAATAATGCTAGCTCGTCCGGAGTAGCGTCTGTGTACTGCCTCTCATCGTTCCGTCGCTTGCTTCGACACTCCGAAGCATAGTGTCCCATCTTCCCGTAGTTGAAACATTTAATGTGGCTTTAATCACGACTTCTGCTTCTGATGCCTCCCACACCTTTCTGGCGAGCTGCATAATCGTCTTTTCGATCGCTTCTTTTGTGATCTCGTTCAAGCCACTCGCCTCTTGCCTCGGTTTGAGGTGCCGGATCCGTATTCCTGACCAGATGACGAAGCTTCCCCAGTGCTGTTCCTCTGGGGTACCTTTCTTTCGTTTTGAGTGAACATGAGGTGACTCCCACCACTACCGGTGTTGTCGCGGAGTCGAGCTCTCTCCTCGAATGTTTTCAATTGTCCTATGGCCTCCTCGAACGACATCGTCTCAAGATTATAAAATTGTTCGATCCCGGCAACGACAGTGAAGTACCTTTCTGACACACAGTCGAGTAGCTTCTTGACTAGTGTAGCATCGTAAAGATCTGCACCAAGGCTAGAAAATCTACTCGATATGCCGCTGAGTTTTCCGGCGAACTCGTCAATAGACTCCTGTTCTGTCATCCGCAGAGCATCAAATTCACTTTTTAATGTCTGCAACCGGGCTTTCTTTACTCTATCAGCACCCAGATATCTCGTCTTGAGGCTCTCCCAAATCTGAAGAAGAACATCTTCGGGGATGGCCTGGAAGATATAAGCACGAGCCTTCTTGTCCTTTCTTGGACTAACCTCCTCTTCATCTTCTGGATCGAGCGCCTCGCAAACTTCCTAGGCATCTAGGATCGCCTCCATTTTTAGTGCCAATACCATATAGTTTGAGGAGTTCAGTATCGAAAAATTGAACGACACTCCGTCGTTCTCTTTTGACACGCGCTGGGAAATAATAGACATTTTTTTTTCAAAAAAAAAAAACCATTTTTTTAACAATTATCTCTTAATTACGAAAATATCCGTTGACCTCGTAATTACGAAACTGCCCCTTGACCTCCCTTTGATATAAAAGGAATTCTTTCTTGCTTTTTTTTTTTTTCCCACAAACAGTCGTAGCTCTCCCCCTTTGTTTCCCCTTGCCGCACCTCTTCTTCTTCCTTTCTCCCCACGAATCTTCTCCTCCTCTTTGGATCTATGGAGACAAGGATGGATCTGCAAATAATGGCTTATGTATGAACGGTTGGGGGGCGTCGGGATTGCTCCGGCGTTCGGGCTCGAACGGATGGCTTCCGGACTGTGGCCAGAATCTGGCGGCTCCGAGGGTGCCTCACCAGATCTGGTTCCTCACGACGAGTGGGCCTCTGGTGGCTGTGGCCACCTCTTCCGACGATGGTGTGGCTTTATGGATCCGGGCCGTATCTGTGCTCGATGTCGAGCCACTGGCTACGGCTACCTCGACAATTGTCTCTTCACCTCTGAACGATCACCCCGAGACTTTGATATCATATGTTGGCTTTATCGATCGATGGTGTCACGAGGCAAGGTTGGTGAGAACTCCCTTCCCGTTTTCTGTATTTATGTTTATTGTTGAGGAGGTGCTTTTGATACATGAACTCATAATCCTATTTATAGGATTAATTCAAGGATGTGTATCACACGTTTTGATACAAAAAACTTGTAATAGTGATCGGTGCAAGAGTAATGACCAGTGGTCAAGATTATTGACCAACATCCTTGACAACAAAAACAGGAGGGTGCAAGCAGGGGTTTGTGGAGCATGTGATGCTGCAGGAGGGTGGGTTGGCACATTAAAGGCAAGAGAATAACATTTTGTTGGTGGTGATTATCTTTTTGTGATGGAATATCATGGTAAGAAAATATTTCCTCATGGAATACTGCATCGGTTGTTATAAAGATTTTGTGAGTATTAGGACAGGAACATCGATATTATTTGTAAAGTAGCCTAGAAAAACACACGGTCAAGAGCGAGATGCAAGCTTATGTGGGGCATGTGGGGCATAAGGACGTAAATAAGGATAGACAACACAACCAAACACACGAAGATCATTAAGAGAAGGAGGTTGGTGGAAGAGCAGTTCCCATGAAGTTTTGTTACCGACAACTGAAGTGGGCAAATGATTAATGAGGTGTACTACGGTTTCAAAAGCAAAATCCCAAGAATGTAAAGGAAGAGCTGCTTGGGTCATAAGAGTGAGTCCAGTTTCGACTATATGTCGATGCTTTCGTTCTGTAGTATCATTTTGAAATGGAGAATAAATACAAGAAATACGTTGGTGAATCCCATGTTAAGATGAGCTTGAAATGATGATGATAGAAACTCAGAAGCATTATCACGTTGAATGGATTTAAATTTATGTATTTCGACAAAAGCATGAAATGCAACAAGTATGTGGCGGAACTGAGAACGAGATTGAAAGCTATAGAGCCATGAGAAGCGGAAAAAATCATCGACAAAACAAACCTAGTAGCGGTTTCCTTCAAATGATAAAACAGGTGATAGACCCCAACATCAAAATGAATTAATTGCAAAAGGAAGGTAGAACGGGAAAAAGTAAGGGGATGACTCTTGCTAAGAGCACACACCTTACATGAGGAAAGCATAGAATTAGTAAATCTAGTTTTGCTGGAACGAAGTATAGTCTGATGAGAGCAGCTAAAGCAGGATGACCTGACCTATGATGCCACAAGTTTATTGAGGTAGGTTGAGACGCATGAAGTGCAATAGGCAAAGATGAACTATCTGACATGGATAAACTGTAAAGAGTACGATCAAGGTGTCCTTAAGAGTAGAACCTGCTTATTGAGAAGAGAAACGGCATAAAAAAAAAAGAGTTGGAGTGAAAAGAAAGAAACATTGATTTTTTGATGTGAATTCTGAAATTGAAAGAACTTTCTTTGTAATGAGAGGTACAACTAAAATATTAGACAAAGTAAACAAGGGTGTGATGAGAGTACCTGTATGTGTGATTGGAAGAGACACACCATTCCCGATTATCAACTGATGAGAGTCATTATTCGGAGCAACATTGGATAAGATAGAGAGATCATCGACAGCATGATGCGACGTACCAGAATCTGGGCACCAGGAGGCTAAATAAAGTGAAGATCGAGGCAAAGGAGGGTTATCGGAAGATGAAACATTAGATTTTTGTGGCAGTACAACAGAAGGAAAAGAAATAGAATAGTGTGCTTATGGCGTTGTGTTTGGTTGAAAAAATAGGCTAAATAAAGTGAAGTCGAACAAAAATTGCCTGAAGAGGCAGTGCAGTGTATGCAGCAGGAGGCATCTCTAGGCTCCTTAATTCAAGTCGTCCTTCATGTGCCAATAGAAGATAGTGAAGGGCTTCACGGGTTTGATCTCGTCAGCTGCGTAACAATAGAGGTAGTGGATGTGGCTAATATCCAATCAGCGCTGTTTGGTCCCGTATCATCCAGGATGTGTAAGCTGGGTTTTGTGTTATCGTTCCATCAGCTTGTTTGAGATCCTTTGACGGAGCTTTTTATGTGCTATCCACCACCAAAAGTAATTGAGAAGACATAAGAAATGAAGTAATCCGAGCTTTCCAGACGACATAGTTCATTCCATCTAAATGCTCACCAATTGCAGGAGATGAAATGAAGAAAGTTTGGATACTTGGCTTATTTGTAATGTGGTCAAAGTTGTAGGAGAGGCCTGAGATACAGTAGTGGGAGGAAGAGGAGACATATGAGGTGCAGATGAAGATGTCGTGGAAATTTCGGGTGATACTGAAGTTGACATTGTTAGGAATCATAGAGTATATATAATACATGTACACAACTGAAAATTTTAATTGTACCATCCCTATCCAAGATCATTTTGATTAAAAAAAATTACGATACAAAATATTACCTCGTGATGAGAAACGAGCCAATCAAGCTTGGGATTTTATATGAATTTTAGTGTGCTAACACTTAAGTCTTGGACATTGAAAATGTTTTCTAGTGTTTCACTCTGTGTTTTCAGGTATATGTTCTCAGCAGAAAATTGATAAAGATTTTATATAGAAAAATGTTCCTTTTCAAAACACAACAAACTTATCCGTATTTTTCAAATGCTTGATACAGGTTGTTTTTTTTCTTTAAACCATCAAATAGTTTTAATCAATTTAATCATATAAATTTCAAATATATAAAACATGACCCACATAAAATCATATTTATTATATTTAAAATTGTGTACATGATATCCACAATAGACTCATTACATTAATGATCTATTAATATATATATCGAAATAAAGAAGCATTATTAGAATCTATCAATTAACTGTCGTAATGAACTTGAAAATAGGAAGGTTTGTTTTTATTTTATTTTTTGATTTTTGTGTTTTTTTTTCTTCAAAAAATATTGGGATTTGCTTATGCTGCTTATGGGCAGCTTCTACTGTTGCTTCCATTGGTCATATATATATATATATTATCCCCTTTATACGCTTATGATAAGACGAGCTATAATCAATAGTAGAAGGGGAAGTCTAGCCCTTATCCCACAGCAGAGAAAGATCACCCATGAATGTTGATATTAGAAAGGGGCGACAAAGGAGCCGAGGAGTGAATGGTTTGACTAACATATGAAAATTGTCAAAGCATAATCGTATTTTCATGAGATAACTTAGTATCTCAAGTCAAAGGAATAGTTACATTACTACGTCTCACAATATCCATTGTCATAATTAAATCTGTACATGGAATTCTTATATCGGATCCATTCAGTGAACTTGTCTGATAACAAACACCTATATGTTGGTTCTAGATAACCTTTAGGGTAGTCTTATGAGATCAACTGCTTCCTTTCATAAAGAAAAGAATCCCAACACATATTGCTCTCAATAGTCCTAATCCAGATCCATATTCATAGAAAAGAGCATTGATTAGGAATATTTAGGAAGAGTAGTAATGTGCACAGGAATCTCATAATATACATAACCCCCTTATGCAGTTCCTTCACATAACACAACATTTTCATGGACTTTATCTTATAACAATCAGATAAATAATGCCAATCATTTTATGAACAAATAAATATGAATGAATCATTGTTTGTAATAAATCCAAAATTCTAACGCATTGGTTTCTAGAACACAAACAATATCAGCCATGGCACAAGATCTAACTGGAGGCGTGAGCCAAAGGGCTCCGATATCAAGTCAAGATTGTAACGAAGAGGAAAGTAACAAGAAAATCTTCAACTATTTTTCATTGATTTTCTCACGATACATCAGCACAGATTTATACAAGCTCTATAGACAGAAAAATAAATATTTCAGTTATAAGATAATGACCACGTCAACTATTATCTAATCACCATTGTTTCTGCTAGCTGTTACCGAAGATGTAGGACTGGTTTGTTACAACTGTACTCCTGGTTTCGGGGAAGTCGAACGACAAATAGACTGCTCTAACCGATATCCCCCTTTCCACTTTTAGTCCTCCATATGAAAGACTAAATTAATTAGATGGGATAAGTAGTTTCTTCTTCAACTATCTCAAAACCCCTAACAAACATGAAATAAAATCTTAAATTATTGATCTTAATCTCTAAAACAAAAACACCCAAAATGAAATGAGAAATACATATATGCTATAAAGGATAACCTATTGACTGTTGCAATTAATTCTTATAATATATTGGATTTGTTCTATTTTCATAAATGATTTATCTGGAATTTTCTTTTTAAATTTTAGAACAAATTTATGTTAGAAGAACAAGTCACGAGTGTTCTCAAAATTAATTGTAATATCCAATTGCCTGCTGTTGCAGAACAAAACGCACCGGAATGAAATTAGTCCGATCAGCCATGCAAACCCACATAGAAAATCGTATCCCAGACAACTTTCATTAATCACAACATTCTACTCCTCAAAAACAAAACAAAAACTAATCCAAACTCAAAAGGATAAAATATTCAATTTTATTTGTAAATTATTCGATTTTTTTATTTTATTTTATGGAATAGAATGTTTCAATTTTATTTTATTAATTGATTTTAAGTGAAATTTCTATACTCCTTTTTACAAAATTAAATCGTATCATAAAAAAAAATAGAAAAAATTTAAAAATAACTATTTGGTTTTTTATTCCTAAATCTATCCCTAATCGTTTCAATCAAAGAAAAACAAAAAAAAAGTATTTATTATCAATTCTCTAAACTTGCATCGTGGACCAACTATTTTTTTATCAGTTTTTGAATCTGTTATATTGTTTTATTTGTTTATTTTTTCTTCTGATGTATATTTAGGGTTTTTCATTCATAAATCTATCCCTAATCGTTTCAATCAAAAAGAGACAAAAAAGGTATTTATTATCAATTCTCTAAACTTGCATCGCGGACCAACTATTTTTTTATCAGTTTTTGAATCTCTTATATTGTTTTATTTGTTTGTTTTTTCTTCTGATGTATATTTTTGATTCAATAAGAAGATAATGAATCAATATACAATCGATCTTTTAAACGGATATTGATAATAGAGTTAAACTCATTTCATAGTTTAAGATCTCTAAATTTATTAAATAAAATTAAAATATTAAATCTTTTAAAAAACTAAAGTTAAAACTTAAAATTATTTTATAAAATAAAATTAAAAAATCAAATAATACACGAAAATAAAATTGAGAATTTTATCAACCCTACAGAAATGAGTAAACATGTTGACACCATCGTGCTCATTCCCAAACTACGAGAAAACCAACCCCGCCCCACCAAAGCCCACTCAGCCCACTCTGCCGCTTTGTCTCGCACTCCGTTTGCGCGGCGTTGCCACACGCGTCCACAAAATGTCGACATTCCTTCGACACTCTCACCTCACACTCAATCTTCCGTTACTATCCCTTCAAATCCCTCCTCGCAATGATAAACTCTGCTGTTTTCATCATCGGCTCTGTGACGAGAGCTCTTCCCTGTTTGGTTCAATTCTCATCTCGATTGCGACAGGTATGATGAAGAATAGGATTGAAGTGTGTGTCTTCTGTTACGTGTTGATCAAGGTTTTGACTATTATTTTTAAATTCTTCCGTCCTTGTAGGTTTCGGTCAAGATCGAGATCGAGATTGAGATATATCATCATCGGCGAGACGATTTGATTATAAATATCTGACTTCTGCCAGATATTAGCTCGTATTTCGTTGAATTCCGGCGCCTCTGATCGAAGTTGCTGGTTTCTTGTCGGCAGAGTTGCTTATCGGAATCGATAAAAGTGATGTTCTTTGAGGTAGTCTTATCCCTCTCTCGGATCCAGGTTTCATTTTCAAGTATCGTAAGCGCTTTGTTCATGTTTTCTGGTAGATTTGTATTTCCTGGGGTTTCATGGTTACCGGTGAACTCTTTATTATTGTTTTGGAAATGCATTGCGGATGGCCTTGTTTATCTGTAAATTTGTTCTTTTTTTTCTTTTTTCTTTTTTTTTTTAAAGTTTTGTAGGAATAGGTGTTTTGTGTAACTGGAAAAGCTGAGGGATGTATGTTAGAACTTGACTTATTGCTTGAATGTAAAGAGAATTACATCGGCAATCAAATGAAAGAATGTAGAGAGTTCTGGAGAGAAAACAGTAGATATTTAGGATCGGATTATCCGTGATCTATGTCATTGTTTTCCTCCTCCTTAATCCAATGTTGTAGAAGTTGCAACTCAAATCATATCATGATTTCAACATAAGAGATACTAGGATGCTAATAACTAGACTTGCAAGATTCCAGTAATGACAATCTTGAACTGCCTTAACAACATTCTGTGCATTAACTCCCACTGGATTTCTATGTCATTAAGATTTATTCTCTCTTCCAAGTCCATCTATCCCTTTTCTCATCAACTTTCCTCCTTCCCCTTCACCGATTTCTTTGTCGTCCTGTATCTGAAGGTGTTCGTGTGTGCTTTACATTAAGGCATTGCCAAATGATAGAAACTGCCAAGCAGTGAATGCCTTTCCGAAATTTAGGGGAAAATAGTGAGCCTTCTTAGCCACATGTTGAAAGTTCTTTTGATTTCAAGTTTTTAATCGTTCTCTAAATAGTTTACAAAGCACATAATTGTTTCTAGATTTTTATAACCCAATGTGTGTATGACTACGGTATAGATATAATCATATAACACTCTTCAGTTCCTGGATGTATTTATGAATCTATTCCTTCGTTTATGGATTCTGCTTGTCTTCTAAACGTGGGTTTTGGTAGCCTGTGATGGTAGGTTTTGGGTAGTTGGTAACTGGATGTTGGTGCATAAAATATGGATTCTCTTCGCAAGTGGTTGGTGTGTCTTCATTCCTCAAGGGTATAGCGTAAAAGGTATGCCTGTGGGTATAGATCCCTAGCTTTTGGGTTCTAAACTGAGATCAGAGATTTTTCGCTTTTTTGGAACTGGTACGTTATGTAAGTCTGTAAAATTCACAAGTCTAGAGAATTTAGGTCTAAAAATTGAGTAGGTGATCTTCATAAGTTGAATGTATTTAGAACTGTTGGAGCAACACTCTCATGTCTTACTAAAATCTAGTTTTTTTGCCTCATTTTGATCTCTCAATTATGCCTACTTCATCAAGAAAACTCTCTAGAGATGTTGAAATTGTTGCTGGCTCAGAATGTCTAAAAGGTTTCTATGAGATCATGAAAGGTTTGTAGACTCCATTTGAATGGGAGGCAGGGGCTCAAACATTAAACATTTAGAGTTGTGGAAGTTGTAAGAATGGTATTAAGGACTAAGATGGTGGATGCTTTGGCTAATTTTCATGATTTGTGGCTGGCGTGGGGATTTATTGGTTTTTCTTAGAAACATTATCTATATGCAGTCAGAAAATATTTCATGAGTTGAGTAACATATTCACGGAGGCCGATCTTAAACTGGAAATATTATATTGGATTTGTGCACATCAAATTATATGCATTTTTTGCAGTTATTAGTATTCTGTTGGTGGAATTGCATTGGAATTGTGTTGAAGAAAACTTAAGTGGTTATTTAATGAGGACAAGTACTACATATCTGGATTGCTTGTCCTATTTTGTATGTCTTCATCATTTATGCCACTAGAATCAAATCATCTCAGCTTAGGCCTCTTACTACTTGTAGAGAATACCCCTTGTATAAATACTCACTTTAATCATCAATGATAATAATCATTCTTGCAAACTCTACATGGTATCAGAGCCAACCCTAGTCGTCGCCACCTAACCCATCTCACACCCAAGCCGCCGCCGTTGCTTCTCTCCGATGAAGACAAACAAGCTCTATGGTGAAGGAGATCTGGACCAGATATGAGGAAAGAGGTTGAGATCTGCGTCGTTAGGATCCGCGACCGTCGCTGCCGCTTCTCTAGCCACCGCCACCGGCCAGCTGCCACCGTCGCCTGCCATCGTTGCCACGAAATCTTCGCCGGTGGCTGCCACGAAATCTTCGCCGATGGCTGCCACGAAATCTTGATCGGTGGCGAGCGTGGACGAAACACCGCCGTCTCTAGTCTCCTGCGATGACGTCTGTGGCTCACCTTTTTCAGCTACTGTAGTAGTTCTTGATTTTCTCAGTGCTGCAATTTGGTTGTGCCGCTCCTTCAAAAAATGTCGGAGCTTCTCTTGAAGATGAGTTGTTCGGGACCCCTCCAACACCGAGAAGCTCAAGGGAGAGTGGTGGGCCTACACAATGGTAGTATTGCAGCACTGGGCTGGCCTCTACAATATCTTTGGCCCAATTGAACGTTGAAGGCTGAAACTACTTTGCAGGATCTTAAGAAGTTCACAGCGTGGTGCCTTCTATTCTGAAAGTTTGCATAAGTCGGGCGTGGCCTTTCTCTCCACTTGACCGCCTCTCCACCGGCATCGACTAATACCATTTATGCGACATGGCTTCGTGATGACAGTCGGGTCTTCTCTCTCCTTATCAACTCTATGAACGATGAAATTTGCCGCATGGTTGTATGTCTTGAGACTGCCAAGGAGATTTGAGAACAGCTTAAGGCTCTTTTCTTCTCAGAAGACAATTTACAGCGACTATATGATTTTTTCGGATCATGACCATCGTCGATCCGAAGGACAGCATTTCGCACTTTGTTGCTCAGTTTCAGGGTCTTTTCCAGCAATGCCTTCACCATCAGTTATTGTACACTAATCTGGCTACTCAACGCTCTCAGCGAGAGACTCTTGTTGGTGTTTTGTATCTTGCTCGTCTTTCGTCCTATCTTGACAGTGTTCTCTCCACACTACTCTCAGCCGGAGGCAATCCCACCTTGATCAGCATTTTTGCGACGACTATACGAGTTTCTCCTTCGGCTACTCCTGACTCGACTGCACCTGTCTCTGCCCTTACTACACAGGGTTCGTCTCGTGGCGGTCGCACTTTTGGCCGTGGTCGTCCTCGTGGTGGAGGCACTCGTGGTGGAGAGTAGCAGGGTTGAGGTGTTCGTCGTAGTGGAAATTTATATTGCACACACTGTGGTCGATCCAATCATGTAGAGATCACTTGCTGGAAGAAGCATGAGTACCCTGATCAGTCACCCACTCCTTCTGCTGAATAGGTGTCAGCTGAGACACCCTCGACTTTCACTTTCACTGATGGTCTTTCCTCCCATGAGCTTCAGTCTCTTCGAGGAATTTTATCTCGATCAGCCCATATCATCACTGCCTCAGGTATAACATGCCTCTCTAGGTCATCATTCTCATGGGTTATTGATTCAGGTGCAATAGATCACATCACTCAGTTCTCCATTCCCTCTATGACTGAGACGCCACAACAATTCATCACAGTTACCGATGTGAATATCACTCCTGTGTTGGGTTCAGGGGCTTTCTTTTTCACTCTCTCTCTCTTATTTTTTCATCTGTTCTTTTAGAACCTTTTTTAAGATACGGTTTACTGTCTATGAGTCGTCTTATTAGAGATCACAACTGCTCCAACATATTTTCTCCTTCTTCTTTTGTGATACAGGATCTTCGGACTCAGACAGTGATTGGTGGGGGTCGTGAAGCTCAGGGAATTGATCATATGAATGCATCACCTACTTTTATTTCCGTTGTTTCAAGTATTGATTGGCACCGACGACTTGGTCATGTATCTTTGTCTGTCCTTCGTACCATGATTCCTAGTTTTTCTTTCTTTCAGTTCAGTCTGTTAAGCATGTATACTGAGAAAGCACCACATATTTAGCTTTTCAGTTGTCCATGCTTGTAGTGATACTCCCTTTGTTGTAGTCCACTCAGATATATGGGGTCCGTATAAGCTGAAAAGTCTCTGGATTTCAGTATTTTATCACATTTGTAGATGATTTTTCTCGTATGACATGGTTAGTCCTATTACATGATAGATCTGAGGTTGTCTCTGTGTTTCGTATATTCATTTCTGAAATTCATACTGAATTCTCTATTAATATTAAGGTCATACGTACTAATAATGCATGGAAATATACGGATACACAGTTCCAGGATATTTGTTCTCAACAAGGCATCATTCATCAAACCTCTTGCGTTGCTAAGCGTAAGAATCATCATATCCTATAGGTTGCTAAAACCTTTTTATTTCAGATGGACGTTTCTCGTATATACTAGAACTTTGTTTTGCTTACTGCATGTCATCTTATCAAAAGAATACCTTTTGCTAGCCTAGGACACAAATCCCCATTCTCTCTTCTATATCATGACAAGTCTCCATTCACTGTCACTCCTAGGGTATTTGGATGCACGTGTTTTGTTCACTGTTTTGTAGATAAGTTAGCCCCTCGTGTATCTCGATATTTTTTCGATCGGTATTCTCGCAGCCAAAAGGGATATGTGTGCTATTCTTCTGAGACAAGGAAAATTACCATATCAGCCGATGTCACTTTCCTTGAACAAGTATCTTATTTTATAATTGGTAAGGTAGACCCACCATCTGCACATGCTCCTATTCCTGCTCTGCTTCGGACCTATGCTCGAAGGTTGAAATAAACAATTGATAAAGTAATTCCTGCAGCTTCTCACCCTCTACCCATAGCGTCTGTTCCGGATGATCTAATCATTGCCCTTCGTATGTGCCCTCATACTTGTACTTTACATCATATTGTTAATTTTATATCGTATCATCGTCTCACCCCCTCTCTTCGTAAGTTTGCATATGTTTTGTTATCTATTTCTGCTCCTATTTTAGTGAGAGACACTTACACAACCAGGATGGAAAGCTACTATGGATGAAGAGATGCAGGCTCTATGGGAAAATAGCACATAGGATGTTGTTCTCACTCCTCCAGGTCAGTCTTGTGTTAGTTGTCATTGGATCTACACAGTAAAGCATAATTTTGACGGGTCAGTTGTAAGATTAAAGGCTCGTCTTGTGGCTAGAGGATTTACCTAACATGGTATTGATTATGAAGAGATATTTTTTTCGGTAGCCAAGCTCAATATTGTTCGCGTGCTTGTCTCACATGCTGTGCACTGTTCATGGTCATTATTTCAGCTTGACATCAAGAATGCCTTTCTACATGGTGACTTGACATATATTGCTTACATGTTCCAGCCTGGGTATGAGACTGTGGGGGAGAACAATGTGTGTTGCCTTCGAAAGTCACTGTATGGGCTCAAATCTTCTCTACGAATATGGTTTGAGAAATTCAGTAAAGTTGTACAAGCCATTGGATTCTCCAGGAGCTCTGTAGATTTTTCACTATTTGTTCATCAATGTTCTCAAGGGATTGTAATACTACTTGTTTACATTGATGACATTATCATTATTATTAGGGATGATATAGCTGGAATTATCAAGGTGAAAACTCATCTCTCAAAACAGTTTCATACCAAAGATCTGAGTATTCTCAAAAATACTTTTTAGAGGTTGCTAAGCAGGGAAAGTCTCTGATTTCAGAGGAAATACTGCTTGGATCTACTAAAAGAGTCAGGATTCCTTGGGTGTAAACCAGTTGACACTCCATTTGAATAAAATTTCAAGCTTTCCAACTTTACTGATGAGTCAAACATTATTATTTCAAATCCAGATATGTATCAAAGACTTGTTGGCAAACTTATATATTTGACTATGATCCGATCGGATATATCATTCGTAGTGAGCTTAGTAAGTCAGTTCATGCATACTCCAAGAAAGTCTCATCTTATAATTGTTGAACACATTTTGAGATATTTGAAGAAGTCTTCTGGTCAAGGCCTCTTTTATAGACCTACAGCTACCCCTTTTCTCACAGCATATATTGATGCTAATTATGTTGGGTCCCCTAACGACAAGCGTTCCACTAGTGGCTACTGTACATGCTTTGGTGGAAATCTAATTACATGACGAGTCAAATAACAAACAGTTGTAGCTTGTTTCTCAGCTGAAGCTGAATATAGAGCTGTGGCTCTAGCTACTTCTGAGTTGCTTTGGTTCAGTTATCTAGTCTTCCAGCTTTCTACTGTGATAATAAGATTGCCATTCACATTGCTGAGAATCTAGTCTTCCATGAAAGAACTAAGCATATAGAGGCTGCTGTCACTTTATACGTGAAAAAGTTCAACAGAAGACAATCCAGCTGCAACATATACCAACTAGTGACCAAATTGTAGATATCTTCACAAAAGCCTTACCTCGACCTCTTCATTGTCATTTCATCTCCAAACTGGGCTTATTAGACATATATGCTGCAGTTTGTGAGGAGTGTAGAGAATACCCCTTGTATAAATACCCACTTTAGTCATCAATGATAATAATCATTCTTGCAAACTCTACACTACTCTATCTGTCTACCATCCCATCCTTTTTCGCTTCCAGATGTCCGTTGATCATATAAACCACCTGAATCAAATTCTTTATCCTCCTTCTCGTTCACCCTTAGTAGTGATGTTAAAATCCTCCATCTATCATAAGCATTTATGTCATAACCTGGTTGCCTCACCGCAAAATTGCCTCGGCAGTCTCCTGCCTTGTTTGTTGATTGATGCCCCTTCCTTTTCGTATTTCTTTTCTTCATCAATATTTTATTTGTCCCTCATTTTCTTTAGTGGTGTAGTTTATTTATTACACAGATTTTGTTCATATTTCCTCCCAATTTTAACAAAATCTGGAAATACTTGTTCAAATTCTATAAGTAAAAAAAAAAAAAAAGCCGAAGTAGCCAATTTGTCCATCGTTTTATGGTTTGGGTGGGTAATTTAGAATTATTATTTCCAGAGAATATTAGAAAATCCACCCAAATCATATGATGGACAAATTGGGGTTGATTTTTTGGAATTATGTAGATTTGAGCTGGTACGTATTTCAGAATTATGTGTACTGTGGGTTTTAATATGTCTATTATTTCTGTTTTGAAAATTTCATCCTTGAGATTCTTAATGGAAAATCTAATTTCATATTATCCTTGTCTGAATTGCAACCAAGCATGTAATGAGATACTGGTACATTTTTGTCTCAAGCATTCTTTAACCTAAGAAAAGGATGACCATAGACATGATCTGTCCCTTGGAAACCTGATAAAGAACTGGGTCCTGAGAGAGAGATAAAGTTCTACCTAATGTGGGGCTAGGCTTGACATCTCAAGAAAAGGTCGTGATAGAAACAGATTATACGACTTATGGTATTGTTAAATGAAAATTTTCATCTTATGATATGGTAGTACGTTTTTCTTTCCTAATGTTTAAGGTGTTTGATCAAGTATCTTACTTCCCAAAATTAGATACCCATAATTAGATTGGCGCCTTTTATCGAAACGTGTCAAGATCATGTCATAATAAAAGTACAAACAATCTCTCTTTATTCATCCTTTGTACATTTCCCTTTTGGTTTCCTCCAGGGCCACGACTTATTATTTATTTTACAAGCTCTGAAGTTTTTCTGTTGATCACAGGGCTTGATTCCTTTGTTCTTGGTAAATCCTTTGACTGATCATTTCAACATGATATCAGGTATTGACATTGTGGAATTTTCCTTTGATCTGTAACTCCAGTTCTGTCAATTTAATTTGCTTATGAATTCACTTATTTAAATCCCTTTTTTGCAGATGCACTTTGGAGCCACCTGTTGGAGGTTGTATCGAACTCTAGCTGCACTTCAACTGAAATCGAGGAGTGCCGGGATACATCAGTGGCATTGACACTAAAGGTAGTCGCCATCGCTGCTATATTGGTCGCTGGAGTCTCAGGAATTGCAATCCCACTGTTTGGAAAGGATAGGCGGTTCTTACGCACAGATGGAAACCTCTTTGTTGCCGCCAAGGCATTTGCTGCTGGTGTGATACTGGCCACTGGCTTTGTACATATGCTACCAGATGGCTCAGAGAATCTTACAGATGATTGCCTTCCAAAATATCCATGGTCGAAGTTCCCTTTTTCAGGGTTCATCGCTATGCTCGCAGCGCTATTGACATTGGTGGCTGATTTTGTTGGGACACAGATTTATGAACGGAGGCAAGAACGAATGACAGCTGATGAAGGCGTGCAAGGAGACAAGGGAGTTGATGGGCTTGAGGAGGGAGGAATATCTGAAAGGTCTGAATCTAAAGTTGGAGGGAAGGTGTTTGGAGAGGAGGAAGGTGGTGGGATGCACATTGTAGGTATACATGCCCATGCAGCTCATCATAGACACAGTCATCGGCATGGGCATAAGGGATGTGAGTCGCAGACCCTTGATGTACATGCTCATTCTCATGGTCATTCCCATTCGCATGAGATTGAAGAAGAAACTAGCGGTAATGGACGACATGTTGTCGTTTCCCAGGTAACATTATATAATACCATTCTTTGTGTGGAATTTCCTCTTTGCTTTTATATTTCCCTATCTTTATGAATACGTGCTCCCCCTAAATGGTCAAAAAAAAAAAAAAAAACGTGCTCCCTCCTTCACAATGGTTTGACGGTCATACTGAGTTAGATGGTATAGGTTAGCATATCAGACTATCATGGTAGGGTTTTATGAATACATAATACTCCTTCCATCCCACATATTTTACAACATGTACGTATTTTGTATTATTTTATACGCATGAATATACGTTACGTTTAGGTTAAAGTACTTAACTTACACGACCATTGATACTTCATGATAACCTCACAAAAAAACTACGTTTGATCGTAGTTGCAAACGTGTCAAGCTTTGTACCGATACACGTGTAAAATCAAAACAATCCAAAATATTAGGGACGGAGGGAGTATGATTTTTGATTGAGTGTTAGGTTAGGTTATGATATTTGAGGGTATAAGATACGATCATAAACCTTCTTAGAAGACGATATTATAATGGCACGGGTTCTATTGTTCGAATTCTTGGCTGCATCGAGTTTCTCTTGTTCTCGTTCACTATGAAAAGGCAAAGTTGTCTGCCCAAAATATAATTATTTTTTTTCTCATTGCAGGTTTTGGAGCTAGGCATTATCTCACATTCAGTAATCATTGGGCTATCCTTGGGAGTTTCCAACAGTCCATGTACCATCAGACCCTTGATAGCTGCCTTGTCCTTCCATCAATTCTTCGAAGGTTTCGCGCTTGGAGGCTGCATTTCCCAGGCTCAATTCAGAAGATTGTCTACCATACTCATGGCTTGCTTCTTTGCCATAACGACTCCCGCTGGAGTTGCTGTTGGCATTGGTATTGCATCTTTCTACAATCCAGATAGCCCTAGAGCACTGATCATTGAGGGTATCCTGGATTGCATATCTGCTGGGATCCTTATTTATATGTCATTGGTTGACCTGATAGCAGCAGATTTTATGAGCAAGAGAATGAGATGCAATGTTAGGCTCCAAGTGGTTTCTTATTTCACCCTTCTCATGGGAGCATTGTTGATGTCATTGCTTGCCATCTGGGCGTGATGCAGATGAAATGGGCTGATGAAATGGATCGATAAGTTTTCGGTTTCATTTTTCTTTGTGTAGAGTTTTGTGCTTAGAAACTGGTAAAATTCATTATATTAATTTCTTAAAAAATGGCATAAAGTCAATTCCCCATACATAAAAAAAAATCATCTTAAAAGCATATGTTGTCTTCTTGAAAAGTTCCCTATTTTCTGACACTGTTGACAAGATTTCACAAAATTGTATTCATCTCTATGTATTGTTGGCTAATAAAATTCATAATCCAAGACTTTATGTGTCAGTCATTCACAACCCGAGACTTTATGTGCAGTTCTTTTTGAATCCAAATGTCATCTGCATTCAAATGTGTGATAAAATTGTAAGATAGATTTCACTTTAGCCTTAGATACATGTCTTCTTATTATAATGTCAAAATATAACCTCGTCAAATATAGGTGTTTTTGGATATAATATTTAGCATCACTTCTGATTTTGTCTTTGTGTCCTCTATTTAAATCATAGCTTACTACTTACTATGTAATTCACAATATCGACATACCAAGGAAGTTCAGCATTTACGGACAATAAATATTCATCTAGAAAAACATCCAAAAGTGGAACAATTTTCTATTCATGCTGATTTGATATGTGTGTAATTACACGTATTTTACTGAAGTTAAATCCACTATTTTGTCGTATTTGAGTCCTTTTATATTATGTTTTTAGTTTAGTTTGTGTCTTTACCCTTGGACACTGCTGTTTGTGTCTTTTTGTGACGGATTTTATCGAGAGAAAATGTTTTTTGATCGTGTGGAGTTGATTGTGAAAAGTGTTGATGGAAGATGAAGCGAAGATTAAGCTTTGGACGAATTCTTGAATGCATTTGGTGTTGTTTCGATTATCCAATACATTATCCATTTGTGGACGTGTTCCTGATCCTTTGGTGATGTTTTGATGTCAAACGAGGATGATTTGAAGCTGATCGTTTGGTGATGTTTTGATGTCAAACGAGGATAATTTGAAGCTGTAACGACCTATGTTGAAATGTGTAACGACTTGCAATACACTGTAATATTCATTACAGGCTGAAGTCAATACAAGAGTAGTTGTGTTGTGTAACGATCGTTACACTTAATGAAAATGACCGTTACCACTTAAAAATCACAGATTTCGAAGAAGCATAGCCTATAATGACTACGAAGGTCAATATGTAGGTTCTGTTTGTTTTCGGTCAAATTTTGAATTGTTTTTGAGTTTTCCATAATATTCATATATTTTATTTATTTTAAAAAGTGATTAGTAGAGACTAGGGATTCGTTTTTCAAAGCTTCACGTTCATTTCGTTTCACAAAAATCTTAGATTAGATTCTTCGATTTCTGTGCTTGTGGAGTCGAGATCTTGGTGTAAGGCTTTGGATATCTTCAATTTGTCATCAAATCTTCATATTTCAGTGTTGAATTATTCTTTGTTTATCTTCAGTTTACAATGATGATGTATGTTGATATGATGATTATGATTTGATTGATGTCATGAGTGAGTAAATGCTTAGTAGGGATAAATTAATGAAATTCTCGCTAATACGGATCTTGAGATGAATTAGATCATCAAAGCCAAGCCAATTCGAATATGATGATTGATGCATGAAATCCGACCTTAATCATTTGTATGTTATGGAATCTAATAGACTGATCACTTTTTGAGGAAATAACCTAACTATTAATCACGGCAAATGATTAAATTGATAACGAATAATAATTTATGATTTAAACTCATTATCATGACATTATGATTGATTGTATGCGAATATGATAGTTTAAACTCATTACAATTTATGTTCATGTTTGGTACATTCTCATACTTGGATTCAATTTATTTATTTTTAGCATATAAAAACTCATCGGTATATTAGGGATAGATAAATTTAGTTAATTAAATAATTTCATTGGTAATTAATAATTAAGAGAATGTGATGCTTTATGTCCAAAGGTATCACATCCAAACGTATCTAAATAATGAATCTGACTGATATTTATCCATGATTGATCCTAAAAATTTACAACATAGTTAATCAACCACTCTATATTTTATCATATGAGAAAACGCCCTAATCAATTTCTCTATTAGTTTACATTGTTTTAGTTTAATCTTAACAATTTAATTACTTTAATTAGTTAAAAACAACCCCCCTCCCTCCTCCAATTTACAACCCTTCATAGATCTTATAGAGTTCTGTCATGATCATTAAAAGTGAAATAATTGCAAAAACCGTTCTCTTTAGTTCGATCCTTATAGAGTTCTGTCATGATCATTAAAAGTGAAATAATTGCACAAAGCGTTCTCTTTAGTTCGATCCTTATAGAGTTCTGTCATGATCATTAAAAGTGAAATAATTGCACAAAGCGTTCTCTTTAGTTCGATCCTTATAGAGTTCTGTCATGATCATTAAAAGTGAAATAATTGCACAAAGCGTTCTCTTTAGTTCGATCCTTATAGAGTTCTGTCATGATCATTAAAAGTGAAATAATTGCACAAAGCGTTCTCTTTAGTTCGATCCTTATAGAGTTCTGTCATGATCATTAAAAGTGAAATAATTGCACAAAGCGTTCTCTTTAGTTCGATCTTATAGAGTTCTGTCATGATCATTAAAAGTGAAATAATTGCAAAAACCGTTCTCTTTGGTTCGATCCTTACTTTCACTACTACATTAAATTGAAATATATCTAGAGTGTGAGTAAGTTATAAACACATTAAATTGGAATACATCAATATTTTATCATATGAGAAAACACCTTAATCAATTTTCCTATTAGTTTACATTGTTTTAGTTTAATATTAACAAATTAACAACCCTTCATAGATCTTATAGAGTTCTGTCATGATCATTAAAAGTGAAATAATTGCACAAAGCGTTCTCTTTAGTTCGATCCTTATAGAGTTCTGTCATGATCATTAAAAGTGAAATAATTGCACAAAGCGTTCTCTTTAGTTCGATCCTTACTTTCACTACTACATTAAATTGAAATGATTTTGTGTGTGTATATTATATATACACACACAAAATCATTTAATGTTATGTAGGATAATGACATGCCATCCAACTTTTTACATCTTTAAAAAAATCTTAATCTATTACTATGCATAATTTCAAGCAAGGAGTGTTTTTTGGTTGTTCACTTGGGCCTGATGGGTTTTTAGTGGCTAATTCCATGGGTTTGTATCATCATGATTTTCTAATGATTAGTCGTAAAAAAAATTTACTTATTAGTTAAACCCAAATCAATAATTAAATAAGTATAAATGATCAATACATCTTATTTTTGAAACTTATTTATCAAGAAATCATCTCTAATTTATTAATTACCATTTATTTATCAAGAAGTTACCTCTAATTTATTAATTACCATTTGGTTTGATTTCAGAAATATTTTATAGTTTTTTTATTAGATATCATGAAATTGAAGTCTTTTATTTTTTATAAATGATTAATTGATAAATAAGATAATGAGTTATGATCAATTAATAAATATTTTAGGTTTTGATGACTAATAGGTAATTCTCTCATTCAATAACTATAAAGTCATCAAACAAAATTAAAATCTAAAAATTAATCTTGTTAATAAATTACCAGTCAGGCTGCAGTCCTGGGCTTCTAATGATTAATGGCAAAGAAGTCTTGTTTATTAGTTAAACCCAAATCAACAAAACAAATCACAAAAATCTATCATATATCTAAATACGCAAAACAACAAAAAAAAAAACAAAAAAACTAGTAATCAGTTATCATGATCTGTCATAATTTCATTTAATCTATATCATTAGAAATCACAAACAAAAAAATCACAATCAAAATGAAACTCCATAATTCTATACCTAACCATATTAAATAATTATGAATAACTCATGCATCACACAGAGTAGAAAATTAGATCTTGTAACAATAAAACCCATCTTTGCAATCTTGGCTTAGATTTTTTCTTTTGCAACAAATATTTCTAGTCTACCCGATCAGAAAAGATTATCACTTTTAAGTTATTCCAAAAAGATAAGATCTGAATTTCTCCAATGCAAATACGATTGCATAAAGCATTTTTTCATGTACATCACGCTTCATCCAACATTCTTGATGAGTAATATATGACATGAGGTACTCCAACAACCATTTGTCATAGTATAGGTCCTACGGTTTTATCGCACATAATTTTAAATGGTAAATCTCGATTAGGGGGTTGGATGATGGATACTGTAATTAATTTTTCTTTCAATGCATTAAAAGCCTCATGTATTTCTCAACAAAATAGAAGATTGCATCTTTTTGCAACAAGGTGCACATTGATTGCGTTATTTTTTAGAAGTTCTTAATAAATCTTCTATAAAATCCAACATGTTCATGGAATCCTCTCACTTCCATAACAGTTGTTGGGTATGAAAGTGAACAGATTACTTCAAACATTGCTTGATCTACTTCCAAACCTCTCTTTGAAACAACATAACCTAACACTATTCCTTAATGCACTATCATGGAATGATATTTTTCATAGTTAAGGACCAAATTCGTTTCTTGACATCCACGTAATACAATTTCTAGATTTGTAGGGTAATCATCAAATAAATCTCCAAAGATAAAAAAGAAAATCATCCATTAAAAATTCAATAATCTTTGATATGTAATAAGAGAAAATGGACATCATACATCTCCAAAACATTGATGGTGCATTACATAATCCAAACAATATTTTAATATGCATTGGTTCCAAATGGACGAGTGAAGATAGTTTTGGCATGATCTTCTCGTTCAATAGCAAATTGATTATATCCTGACTATCCATCCATAAAATAGTAGTGAGAATGCCCAACTAAACGTTCTAACATTAAATCCTTAAATGATAAAGAAAAGTGGTCCTTTCTTGTTTATGTATTTATCTTTCCATAATCAATGCATACTTTCCATCTATTTTGAACTTTTATTGCAATCAATTTCCCATCTGGATTCTCAATAATTGTCCTTATCTATCTTGGGACTACATGAATCTACTTACCATTCTGGATTTGGATAGATCATACTTGTACCCAATAACTTCAAAATTTCTCCTTTCATAATTTTTCTTATTAAAAGATTCAGTCGTCTTTGTGCTCCTTTTGTTGGTCTTGAATTATTTTCTAACAATACTCAATGAATGTAAGTTAATGGACTAATACCTCTAATGCCTATAATTAACCATCCGATTGTCGTTTTATTCTTTTTCAAGACTCTGGCCAATTTCTCTTCTTATAAAGGAGTTAGATTATTTGTAATTATTATTGGTAACTTTTTGCCTGTTCAAAGTACACATATTTTGGTTGTTGAGGCAATGTGGTTAATTCCAATATTTGGATGTTTAGTTATAGAAAATATAATCGATTCATGGGTTATTAACAATAGGAATCTTTGAATTGGCGGTTTATATTCTTGATATGCATATAACTCTTGTTGCGATTTGTCTATATCATCAACAGATGAGTCATGTAGCTCATCCCCATTATACTCATGAAATCTTCTATTTAAATGATTGTTATTTGAAATTCTTCTTTACTAATTTCAAACAGTTCTTCTTCCAATAGTTTCTTTGGTCCAATAATGCATACTGAAAATATCTCTTGATTTGGATGTTTCATTGCTTCATAAATGTTAAAATAATTTATTTTTTCTCCATCAAATTCCATAGATAAGGTACCATCATTCAAATTATTTTTGTCTTATCAGTCCTTAATAAAGGTCTATCTAATAAGATTGGTGCATGAGTTGATATATCACTAGAGTCATAATCCATGCTCAAGACAACTATAAAAAATTAGTCTTTTTACGACCGTTTTAAAATGTCGGTTGTACATTTAGCGACTGAAACGATCGCAATAAACTTTAGTAACTGAATATAAAATTGATCGCAAAACTAACGATCAAAACGATCGCAAATAATAACTAGCGGTCGAATCGATCACTAAGTTGTATTATCTAAGCAGAACGAGACCTGTCCTCGTTCACTTCTTCCTCCCTGTTTCCCACATTTCCCCAAAAACCACTATCGACGATCATCGTCGACAACCCACTTTCCACCACCGGCGACGACTACCACTTCCTTCTACCTCCTCATCACCCTCACCTCCCTCGCCGCACATCCCACCACAGTACACATCTGCCATTGTCACACTATCAACCATCGCCCTACATCCCACCATCGCTGCACATCCGCCCTAGGCAGGAATCCGACAAGAGGAGCTCCAACGAACTTCGATGAAGTCTGATGAGGGAGAAGGGTTCCATCCCGCAACCATGCGCAAGCACATGCATAGATCCACAAGTGTATAATTTTATTAACCTAATCTCTTAATTGATTTAAATTTGGTTTAATTAACTTACGATTTGCTTTGACTATTGTGTTTGTTGATGAATTTGTGTTGGTTATGGTTGGTGGGATGAATTTCGTTAGTGTGGGTGATGGTTGGTTTAAGCAATGGTTGGTTGTGACATTTGTAAATGGTTTGATTGAGTTAGGTTTTTATTTGAGGATGATGTGGTTGATAGAGTATTGATGGTTGGGGGTAATTGTTTGAGGATGGTGAGGATGACAATTGTTTAGATGATGGTTTAGATTGGATTAATTTATGAATTGGTTTAGGGTTTGAAAAATTAGTGTGATTAAAAAATTAGAGTCCGGATTAATTATGAAAAAAATATCATCGTTTGTTAGTTAAAAAATAACTAATTATTTGGTTGGTTGATTGGTTTGGGTTGATTATTGAGTATTTTGTTTAACTTGATTTGTTTAGACGTTTGGACGATGGTTTGAATCCCATTGGATTGATGAATTGATTGTGAATTTTTTACATGGGTTAGGGTGTTGATGATTTTAGGAGATGGAGTTGGATAATGGTTTTTGGATGTGGTTTGAATGATTTGCCAGTTGGATTGGTTATTGAAACAATATTTTTGAGCAAATGTTAGAATAGGCAATTTGTTCGTTAACTTGATCTTGAAAAAATAAGTAAAAAGCTCATTTTTATGGATATTGGAGTAAAAAAATATAGTTGTAGTTTATGTAATAATTTTTGTTCACCCATTTAAAAAAATAATATCTCTCTTGATTTAATTATTTGGTTGGTTGACGATTTATGGGCGATATTTATGGTTGATTTGGTTTGGATTAGGACGATGTTTGATTGGGTTCATGCAAGCTAAAATAGTCTATGTACTTCATGTCAAAGGGTTTTATCAATTCTTTTTTTTTAATGACAATAAAAAAAGCTAAAATTCGTAAATAGCTAAAATTCCTAAGTATTTGTAGTGATTTTTTAATTAATAAGAATTCTTTCTAACTTTTGTGTATTTTATGTGTTTCAGGTTTGATTATCATAGTGACGTGTCCAACTGTTCCGTCTCCTTTGAAAGCTGTTTTCTGGGAGATTGGACATGTTGGAGGAAGGTGTCTTTGTGGGCAAAAGATAGGATGCGGGGGGTTTTCAGAGTAAGTATAAACATCTCTTTCAATTTTTAAAATAATTCATTTCATTTCGTGTCTTTCATTGTTTTTTTGATGATTGCATATATTTATTATTTTTGTTTACTTTGTGTGTAGGAGTTTTATCGGTGGAGGCCCGAGCTGACGGAGCTTGTCAGGAGAGAGTGAGAGGTGACGACGAAGAAGAGGGCGAAAGATATCCTGTACAAGGTCCACTAGACCATGTGTAACGTCCCAAGATTTTTGGTTCAATATCTGCCAGACACGTGCGTTACCGCCGCTCCAAAGTCACTTTGAAGCAAAGCGATAAGATTACAGAGGATTTAAGTATCAGAAACATAGGAAACTAATAAAAAATTTCCAACTTACATAGTCTTAAATTACATGAAATCATATGTCCGGAACTATAAGCGAAATATTATTGAAAGCCGAATTTAATCATCATCGCTATGTAACGGTCTCTCCCACGATTCTTTATTACCTGAAACGAACATTTAACCGTGAGCTCGAAAGCCCAGTAACATAGGATACACGCCCCATTCCAAGGGTCCGGCATGCTTATTATATTATGTGTTTTCCATGCACAAACAGGATGCAATGCAAACAACACTGAACAATCATATGCCAAACAGGAATATATAAACACATACACAGAATAATAATTCCAGTTGATCAGGTTGATCCTTGTTTCATTATCCTTAGCCTTTATTAAAAGGCTCTTCATGTATTTCATGTCATGTCGATTTTCGTGGCTTGCATGGCTTGAACAGGTTAATGACATGGGAGGAGTTACCATATGAATTTAATATGTTACCTAGCACGGTCGTACTAGTAATAATTAAACAAGCAGGATGATCTCTGCAGAAGAACTAAGGTGGTTGTTAATAACCAAATACGGTCGTCTCTTGATCCCGCTGCGTGCACGCGAAAGAGTTTACACCCTCCCTAGCTAGTCAAGCAATAGTAACTCTCCCAGCCATTAATTTCACAAGATGTTTTTCGTGTTCACGATTTCAAGATTCTCAAATATTTTCTCATATTCAGGATTTCAGGATTCTCATATATTTTCTCGTATTTAGGATTTCAGGATTCTCAGACATATAACATGAAATTAATCATATTATCCATGTACGACAGGTGACTATCATGATATTCATCTCTCAGAATCTCAGGCATGTAACATGAAACTAATCATATTACCCATGTGTAGCAGGTGACCACCATAGTGTTGGTAATTCAAGATTTGAGGCATGTAACATGAGATTAATCATATTAATCCATGTATAGTAGGTGACTACCATGGTATTCGTAATTCAAGATTTCAATCATGTAAAATGAAATTAATCATATTAATCCATGTATATCAGGTGACTACCATGGTGTTCGTAATTCAGAATTACAGGTATTTAACATAAAATTAATCATGTTAATCCATGTATAGCAGGTGTATACCATGTCATTTCATAAATTCATATTACATTATATTTTTGTAGCGTCCTATATAGTTTGCAAGATTAATAGTAATTTACAAAAATAATATTCAATCACCATAGGATATCACACTTCAAGAGCAAACAGTACTCATGAATCGTTATTATACTTTATAATATTCTACAGATTACATCGTTACCCTTTTAGACAAGCAATTCAAGATAGTCAAACATATTAGGATTTTATTCTTTTATTTATCATGCAATTATGTGATCAAAAAGTCACACAAATCAAGTCACGCACACATAATTTAGGATAACGATGTGTGTTACCATGTCATTTTTAAATAATCCCTCAAGTAATTCCAAGCTTAATCCTTCTCCTTTGTAGCGTTCATAAGTATGATAAAATTAATAATATTAATACCCTCGTAACACATTAAAGTGTTAAAAATAAATATATTATGTATACCTAAGTGTACATAATGTTCGCAGGGAATAAATCCCTCTTTTCTTTTCCTCTCTTTCTCACTAAACAAGAACAGGTGACTCCAGGTAAGCCGGTGGATGCCGGTGACGGACGGATCCGGGCCGTTGGTGGTTGGGCTGTTCTTCGACGAGCCTGTTCCATGCGTTGGCAGCGGCGGCGAGCTCCTTCCAAGCGCTGGCGGCGAAGTTCGGGTCAAGCTACTCGTGGTCGAGGAAACTCTGGCAGGGTCAGGCATGGTTAGGGATAGCCAGATCAGGGCTCGAATGGTTTGGTGAGCTATGAAATTATAATGGTTAAAGACTGGTATAATAGGCGAGTTTTTTTAGATATTTACTTAAATGTTTAAAATATTTACGGAAGTGGTTAAGATATTTACGGGATTTTCACGTCAACCAAATCATATCAAATCTATCCCAAATATCTTGCGTAAATATTTATTTATTTTCTAGATTTTGTTAGGATATTACATCTCTCCCTTCTTTTAAAAAGTTTCGTCCGCGAAACTTGATTTGCGTAAGATCATGAAGTTACTTGAGAATAAATAAGGATATTGTTTCCTCATGTTCTCTTCCAACTCCAAGTTGCTTCTCGTGTGGTATGATTAGCCCATCGTACCTTGACCTTCATTTGAGCATTTCTATCATGTGATCTACTATCTCCTCTGGTCTTTCCTCATAACATAGATCCTAATCGATTCTTACTTGCTCATGTTGAATTACATGTTTAGGGTTGAGTTCGTATTTCCTCAACATAGAAACATGAAAGACATTATGAATGCCAGCTAACCCTACTGGAAATGCCAACCGATAGGCAATTTTGCCAATCCTTTCAAGTATTTCAAACAGCCCTATGTAACGTGGAATGAGTTTTCCTTTTGAGCTTTCCTTGCTAGCACTCCTACCAATGCTTGGATAGTGTTCTCCCAAGGAGCGTCCATAGGAGGTGCATTAACCTTAGCACCTGCATTATCCAATGCAGGTTGTGCGTTGTTTGACCCATTTGCTAGTCCTATTGACTCAACGTAAGAGCCTTTTTGTTCAACTTCTTCTTCGTCCTCTACAAGCGGAGCATTCTGATTTTGGATCACATCCAAGGTATTTTGGGGCATGTTTTCGTGACTAAAATAACATATTTATCAATGTCAAGTTTACTTTCTTTCAGGTTTAGGATCAACCATTTCAGGCTTGAAATTCCATTTTCAAACATATTATTTTCCTTTAATTCATGTAAGGCTCAAGAATAATTCTCATATCAGGCTCGGGATGGAACATGTCATAAAGTAGATATCACTCAAGCAATCAAGGTTCAGGAAATGAGACAAGTTTTCTTATCACTACATAATCTACAGGAAATAGCGCATAGGGCACCAATTCTCATCCGCCCACTCGTCTAAAACCTTTCTCAAATATCGGGGGTCTACTTCTTCCTATGGAGATAACCAAATATACGATTTCTCATGTAACCATTGGATTCTAAATCGAGAAACTCTAAAGTTAGTGACTGTACCGATATCGGGCGAGGAGATGGAGCTCTGATTAAGTTTTTTTATTTTAATAGATAGTTTTTGTAGTTTAATTGCTTTGTCCTTTTTTTGTTATATGTAAACGGAGTACAGAGCTCTTTGTGCTGTGGCGGTGGATGAGTTTTTGGCCACGCAGGAGCTGCGGACTCAGCTCACTCCGGAGCAGAAGCGCACATTCGCCAGTCAGACGTACCTCGACGCAACGGGATGCAATAAGGGGTAAGTATATGGTCTCGAATAGACCTCCTCGGCGTATTGTCCCAAAGAGGTGCAATCCTCGGCTATTAGAGTGCAAACAACCGTCGACCGGTTGAAGAGGTAGCAGCTCTGAAGGTAAAGGTGGAGAGGATGGCCCATATGATATCCTAGTGCGGAAGATGAGGTTTTGATCGTCGTCCGGGCGATTCTCATGATCCACCGCCAAGTACAGGGTGTGAAGAAGACACTCATGTAAGATAGATGATGTGTGTAGACCTTACCTATATTTTTATTTAAAGAGGCTATTTCTTGATACTCTAAGGTATCGAATCCCTAAACTCGCGATTGGGAAGGAAGCGACTTACCGCTTAGCTAACTCCACTGAGTCAACCCCACCAAGTACAAGGTGTGAGGAAGACACCCTTATAAGACAGGTGATGTATGCAGACTTTATCCCTATTTTACATAGAGAGGTTGTTTTCTGATGTTCTCAAGTGTCAAATCCTTGACTTCACATTTAGGAGGGAAACGACTAACTCTTGAGCCAACTCTGTTTGACATTCTCAATACATAGAAGTTGACACGAAATACCAACTCATTAACTTGTGCCAAAATATCTTCGATGTCTCCTAGAAGAGCAATTGATCTTTTCACTAATTGAATTACGAATCTCGTAGGTTTCAAAGGTCCCAACTTAATAGAATCATACATCAAACGTGGCATGACATTAATAGACACGCCTATATCTAACATACAACCTGTGATTTATGAATTTCCTATTATACATGGGATTGGGAACATTCTCTCCCATCAATACCATTTCATTTCCCTTTAATCAATTCTTATTAATATAAATTTCCTTTAAAAATATATCATATTGAAGAACTTATCTCATAATATCTAATAATGGAATATTCACTTCTACTTTCTTAATGATCTCCATTATATTAATATATATGTCTCGATCTTCATATTTCTAGCTAATCTCTTAGGAAATGATGCCTTAGGGATATAATGAGCAACTTTTTCTTTTTCCTTCATAGTGTTGTTAATTTACTCTTCTCTTGATTTGGATGTGGTACTTCACCAATTCTTCTTCTACTTCATTTTATTTGGATTTTTCAATTTTCTTTAATATCTTTCGACTTCTGAGGGTGATTGTTTCTATTACCTATTTTTTCAGAAGATTGCGTTGATTTTTTTGAAAGTTTTGCTTTCATTTTGATTATTTCAGTTAAGATTCAACATCTTGATAATTTGTGTATTGAAAAAGTTTTATTGAAGTGTTAAAGGAGTCCTCTATTTATAGGACGTATAATTGAGAATATGCTACAGAATATGCTATGCCAACGACCATATTCTAACGGCCATATTGAGCACTATCTATTTTATATTCTAACATCCTCCTCAAACTCAAAGTGGTTCTGAAGAGATCAAATTGAATTTGATGGAGAAAGCGATAGAGGATATGGATATGAATGTCACGGGATTTGGATTGACAGAATGATAGATCGGAAGGAAGCTCACCGAGGCGTTGGGAAGCTCCAGCCATGCGACTAGCGATGTGGTCGTAATTGGGAAGCTCACCGAGACTTTGTCAGCGTTGGGAACCTCAGCCAAGCGACTAGTGGTGGAAGCAGACGGCAGTTGGAGGCCGTAATTGGATCTAGATCTCACGGGATCAAGATCTCACGGGATCTGGATCGGCATATCGGTGGCTCGGAGGGAAGCTCATCGAACCTTTGTCGGGGTTTCGGAAGCTTCAACAAAGCAACTAAAGGTGTCGCTGACCCTCGGATTTGGATCTGGATGGATCGTTAGATCCACAGATCGGAGGGAAGCTCACCGAGATGTCGTCGGCGTTGGGAAGCTCCGGCCAAGCGACTAGCGACTAGCGGTGGAAGATTAAAAAAAACACAAATACAAAAAATTAAAATTCCTCCCATGTACCTGCGCCAAACTGAAACTTAGTTGGAGTATCCACCATACCCTTAGCCTTTGGAGGTAGGCTACGAAGTGTCTCAAATAAGACAACACATACACGGAAAAGTGGGGAAGCAGAGGAAAAAGGGAAACTGGTGGTGTCAGGCCAGTGTCGATCGCCAATCGAGATGGTGCGAGGCGTGGTATAGGATCTGGTGTGGGACCTCCGCGATCGCAGGGGAGCGTCGCGTGGATGACGATGAAGTCTCAGTCGACTCGGTCCGTGGAATCTCGATAGTGGACGACGATGGAGACTCGGAGAGATATGATGTTGGTGTCTCGGTGAGGTCGGGAGTCCAGATCTGAAGATTGCTGAATAGGAAGCGATGATGGCCACCGGCTCGATTCTGTGACCATATCTAATGTTGAGACACCAGATCTTACGGGCTCGATTTAGGATTTGGGAGGCCAGATCTACTCGCCCTGGCTACTGGGAGCAGTGGCGCGCATCAAAAGTGGTGGCGACTAGTGGCGCGCGATGGCGGCTGATGATGGTCCACGGCGTGGTGGTGGCTGATGGTGGCGCGCGATGTGTGGTGGTGAGGCGGATCTGTGGTCGATGGTGGTTGAGGCGGATCTAAACGCCACAATCGGGCCACAGGCGGTGGTGGTGCTCGGTGGCTTGTTGATGTCATCTGGGCTTGTGGATGGTGGATTGATGGTCGGGATCTGCTCGCCCCGGTTTGAATGGACACCAGCGAGCTCTAACGAGCTCAGCAGTGGTGTCGAATTTGGTACTGGCCAGGGGTAGATGACGGTGTGAGATGATGGTGGTTCGGGAGGGGTTAGTTGTGGGCTCGACTGGTGTGGCCTGGGCTGAGGTCGGACATTGGTGGCGACGTGCGGTAGTGAAGCCTGGTGTGGGTTGTTTTGTGGTGGCTGCCGGTGGTGACAGCCGGAGCAGCACAATGATAAGCTTCGAGGTGGAGCTTGATGGTCGACGACGACGGGTGGTGCCGGTGGTCGGCTCTGATAGCAATTTAAGATTGTACATCTTGATAATTTGTGTATTGAAGAAGTTTTATTGAAGTGTTACAAGAATCCTCTATTTATAGGACGTATAGTTGAGAATATGTTATGGAATATGATATTCTAACGGCATATATTCCAACGGGCATATTTTAATGGCCATATTAAGCACTATCTATTTCATATTCTAACAATTTCAATGGTTAATCCTCCAATCTCTTTTTTAAGGTTTTATGTTTTCTTCCGTGTTTTTTAATAAGAAAAATATCTTTCAAGGAATATTACTCCTCAAATGATATGGGCATAGCAAGAAGCAAGGAGATGACGAGAATCAAATAGATTCATGATTATTATTTGAGGAGAGATAATATTGGAAGTGTGAGTTGCAGTAGCGGATTTTCTTGGATATGGAAAGAAATACTTCTTGTCATGAATAGTTTGATGTGTCAGAATGAAAAAATGAAATAAATCAGTTTTTTAGAGACGGGCCCCAGGAGGCCAGTATTCTGTCAACCTTGGGTATCATGTTTTGAAAGGGGATATGCCTAGAGAATTATGGCAAAAAATATGCTGGAATGCTGATGTACTATCTCATCATATTCTGAAAGGGGATATGCCTAGATTATTATGGTGAAAATATAGTGAAATGCTGATGTATTATCTCGTCATGGTTTCACCCTATGATTAGAATTTCTTGACAGGTTGAGAATCAAATAAAAGCTGAAGTGGTATCTGATGAAAAATGTGAACTATGCAGGGTAGGACAAGAGGATAGGGATCGGTTATTTTTTCCGTGTCCCTATTCTCAGGAGGTCTGTTATCATATATTGCAAGTCTTGAAACTTTAAACGCGTCTTTCTTATGTGTAAAACAGTTGGATTCAATGATTCTTAAAGGCGTGCAGGGGAAAGACTGAACTTGTAAGAAGAAGAAGAAGCAGCTTGATGGCAAGGACAATATATGAGCTTTGGTTGGAAAGAAATATCAGAGTATTTCGTAGTGATCAAATGAATCCTGTTGATCTAAGCAAGGAAGCTGCTTTCTGGAGTGATGAAGCATGGTGCATGGACACAGATGCAAGATGATGATAAGGATCTGTGATGCTTGTGATTAGATGCAGATTCAAGGTGTGTTATCTTTCTTTTCATTTCAGATTGTATGGGAAGTGATGGTGGATAGACCTTGTCCTTTTGAAATTGAAGAAAGAATTAACGTGTTTCAAAATAATAATAACAATAAATACTAAAAATAAATAAAAATTTATTTCAAGGAAAAACTAAAATTAAAACAATATACACATACATTATTAATGAATATTGATGTCTGTACGAGTGGCGAGCTAATTGACATTAGTGTCAAAGGTTCGATCTCCGAACATTACAGTCCACGACACATTTACTCGGTTTGACTTTGATTTTTTATTTATTACTAGAATACTAACTCGTGTGTTGCACGAGATATAAACATAATATAGTTAAAAATAATATTTATATTAAAAAAACTTATCTATATAGGTATATAAATAATTTATATTGAACTTGATAATTTACTTCTTCATTTTTTTTTCAATAAATTGATTTAAATATTATGATCTTCTTGTGTTGTTTATATTATTCTTCAACCTCGATTATTAGATTGAATTAAAAGATAAAGATAGAAAAATATAGTGTAAAACACGACTTATATAATAAAATAGAAAACTCGTTCGTTTGTATTAATGTATGAGAACAAAAAATAATTATCGTGTTGTGAAATAAAGTTAATATAATATCCTGATAGGTAAGATTGTTTATAATTATTTAATGACGATTTCATATAGAAATATAAAGTTTTAAGGATTTTTTATATTTCTTTGTGAAATATTTCGTATATATGATGATTATATTTTTTAATTTGATCCAAATACTTTTTCTTAGATTTGAGATATTAAAATTTATATGTAATTGGGGTGATGATGGGATTATAAATATGATTGTTCGGATTTTATTAATTTTTTATCAAATAATTATGTTAAATTTAATATCATCATGATTTAATCTCGACCGTTTAATTCATAATGAATGATCCAAAATTAATTGGATAAGATCCTGTTAGTTTAAATAAAATAAAATTGCTTGATTATCCAATAAAATTTTTAAATGATAATAATGTCCCACCATACCATGTGTCATTGAAAATGGTTTGTCTCGTTTAAAAACGATTGAGAAATATGATATATATACTAAAATGCTTTCCCATACCTTGAACGGGATGAAAAACTATAATGAAATAATAGTGTTAAATGACTTATGACACAAATAAATTGTTAGATTAATTTTTCGTAATTGTATTTTATAAGAATTTTTGTTTTTAAGTTTATATTTTTATTTCTTTTATGTGGTATAGATAATTTATTTTTCTTTTAGAAAGACATTGATCTATATTTTATTTTATTTTGAATAAGTAATGTTTGAATATTTTGATTTTTGTTTTAGTTTTTATCTTTTTAATTTAGTAAATGACCTTGTTAATTATTGTCATTTATTTTATGTTTTAAATCAGTAATCTATTTTTTTGTCTTATATGTTATTTTAATTTTGATTGGTTAAGATATGTGTTAGATTAGATTTTATTTTACTAATTTTTTATCTTTTTAAAATAACAATAATGTCCGTCATACCGTTTTCCAATGGTGATTATATTTTGATATATATTAGATTAATAAAAATCAAATTATGGTGGTTGATGAGAGAAGGAATCAACATGATATTTTAATTTTGATTGATTAAGGTATATGTTAGATTACATTTTATTTAATTGGTTTTAATTTTTTTTAACTGATACTTTTCTATAATGACAATAATGATTTTATTTAATTGATTTTAATTTTTAAGTGTAATTTTTTAAAAATGATAATAATGTTAAGTCATATCGTTTGTCATCGAAATGGTTTGTCGCGTATGCCACGCTTAAAAGTGATTCGGTAATACGATATATAATAGATTATATTAGATTATATTGAAGTTTATATTTGGTTTAGATTAGTTGAAATTACAATCAAGTTTTAATTGGTTAAGATATAGTTATATGTTAGATTAGATTTTATTTGATTGGTTTTAATTTTGTTAATTGATATTTTTTTAAATGACAATAATGTCCCAAAATACTATTTTTCATCGAAATGGTTTACCGCGCTTAAAAATGATTGGATAATACGATACAGGTTAGATTAGATTAGTTTAGTTTTGATTGTTTAAGATATATGTTGGATTAGAATTTTTTTAATTGGTTTTAATTTTTAATTGACATCTTTTTAAAATTACAATAATGTTCTTTAATACCGTTTGTCGTTTGTTGCGATTTTTCGTACTTAAAAACAATTAGATAATACGATATATATTAGATTTGAATTAGAATAGATTACATTTATTGATTTATTTATTTTTGATAAGGACTTTGAAAAATCTAATTAGGACAAACACAACGAAGCTCAACAAAAATATATATTGAATGAATAAGAGGGAAGCAGTCATTATTACATAAATCAAAATTCCACCTCCTTTTATAACTCTTCTTTCAAACAAAAAACAAAAACAAAAATAAAAAATTTAAAAAAAAAAAAAAAGAGAGAAAACTTTTCTTTTTCTTTAAACTCTCCTTACAGCTCCAATTAAACATATAAGAGCAAGAACTAAGAAGTTCCTCACTCACTAAACATGCAAACAGAAGTAGTTTTGGGTGAGAACGGAGAGTGTGAAAGAAGCAGAAATGTCATTGCCAAGATACATATCTCTGAAATAAGAGAGCACCTTGAAATTCTTGCGCTTCGTAGACGAGGACGTGCAAGTGCACGGATTCATGCAATTCTCTGGCGAGGAGGTTATGAGCCCTTTCACAAAGTTTGAAGTAGAGAATGCGGAGAGTGGGAGCGGACTCGTGCACATAAGAAGCTGTTACAGCAACAAGTACTTGCAAAGGAGGTCCAAGGCCACCTCGTGGATTGTTGGAGAAGGCGACGAACCCGATGAAGACCCATCGTCCATGGACGTGCACATTGTTCAATTTGTAGATGGTGATACTACGAGAGTCCATTTGTTCCACGTCCAGCTCGGACACCATCTGTCCTTGTCGGATGATGATGATCAAGAACCATTCCGAACCTGATTATACACAGGAAATTATGATATCTTCGACATCCCGAAGCCCATAGATGTCTTCACAGTCATAGACTGGGCGTCTCTGGTGGTATTGCCCAGATACGTTGTATTCAAAGGTGATAACGGGCTGTATCAACGTGTTGCTTGGATCCTGACACAGCCACATCTGCAGTTCTGGGCAAATGATGTAAATATAACAGCGGCGTTCCATGAGGTGTTCGTTCTTTCAAATGGAGACGTCCGAATTAGGAATATGTCAGAGTCAAGGTTCTGGAGGCGTAATAACCGTCAATGGATAGTGGCCAACTCCAATGATACTGGCACCAGTGACCTCAACACACGGTTCAGGCCGGTTCGAGTTCACCACAACAACAATTCAATCATAGCTCTCCGCAACCTAGGAAACATCCTATTCATCATGAGATATAACTTGGCAGTCAGAAGTAACTGAACGTTTGCTTACACGTCCCCCATTGAACCAGCTTCCACGTTAGAGGGGGGTGAGCCTGTCCGTTCTAGGAGAGTAGATAACGTGGTTTATCGTCTCAATGATGTTGGATAGGATCGAGCTGATGGTGCGTGGTGAGACTCAGATATTTGGTGAGACAAATGTCCCAATTTTCTATTTTTTCCTTTTATTGATCCGCCGCACTACTGACTACACACTACCTCTCCTGGAATATAAAGCACACACAAGGCTTACAGGAGCTCACCTAACAAAATACAGGTTCACCTAACAAACACGTGGATACCTACCATTTCCACATCTACTTTTCCATGTCGTGGACTACCAACTCACATGATCCCCCTAATCCTGACATGGATCCAGATAACGAACACCCATCAAATGATGCATGTTCCTTAACCATAGAGCTTGACATGCTGCTGCAGTGCCTGTCATAAATTCGGTCTCGTATAATGACAATGTGACGGTTTTTTCTGCTTATATGTTCTCGCGAGCTTCTCTTCCACACCCTTCATTTTTTTTTTTGAAGATTGGTTATTAGACCTTCTTGCTCTTTTCCCATCTTCATGAGTTTTTCCAGCACACCTTTCAGCGTCTCACTCTTTTCTGTCGCTTTGGCATGGATGCCATCTGCTTATTCTCCCATGTCAGATCCCTTACGCCCAATGAGGTTTCTAACCTCTTTCCTATTGTAGGAGATGTCATCTTCAGCATCGATCCAGTTTTCCCCTTTGTGGGCACCAGTCTTCTTGTGTTCCAGATCCATATTATCTTTTGGATCGAGGATAGTGCTAGATCCGACGATAGCTACCATTGCCCTCTGCACTGTCCTGTGATCATCTCATGCATTTCATCATCAGCGTTCTCCGCCTAAGCTGCAATAGATTTTATCACTCCTGTCGTAGGTGGTAAACAACCTGCACCAGTGCCTGACTCTGGTTCTGCTACGCCTGTCACGGGTGAGCAGACACTGTCACACCTTTCGGTGCATCGAGGCTGGTTAGGTGACAGGCTGGTTTGGCTAGCTCTAAATTAATCTTGTATAGGCAATTTGATGTGCGCTTCACAAACATCAACAACTTTCCGTTGTCATATACCTTCATGGCTTCTCCTACAATGTTCACCACGACCCCCTTTTCTATCATTTGTCCAAGACTTATGATGTAATTGCATAGTTTCGAAATGTAGTATACCTCGTAGAGGATATACTGATCTTCATTCTTGCACTAGAACACAATCGTTTCTTTACCCATGACCTGAATGATCGTTCCATCGTCAAGCCTCATCTTCCCAGTGATCTTCTCATCTAGTTCTTGGAATATTTCTTGCTGCCTCATCATATGATTGCTGGCACGATTGTCTAGGTATCAGATATCCATATCAGTTGTCTTTTTCTCACCATGGTGAAAGACCTGCAACACCCTTCCTTCTCTGGGCTGTTTGACGTCTTGCTGTGTCTTCTATTGAGACACGAAAAACAACAATGTTGGCTCATCGGGGGCTACGCATGTGTGCTGTCTCTCGTCGTTCCGCCACTTGCTATGGCACTCAGAAACATACTGTCCCATCTTCCCACAATTGAAATACTTGATGTGGCTCTTGTCACGGCTGAGGCTACCGATGCCTCCCGTACCTTCCTGACGACCTGTATAATTGTCGTCTTGGTCGCTCCTACTGTGACCTCGTCCACGTCATTGGCCTTTGCCTTTTGCCTCGATCTGAGGTATTGGATCCGCGTCCCGTTCCAGTTGACAATGTTTTCCTACAGCTATTTTTCTGGGGTGTCTGCCACTGGGTGTTAGTGAACATGAGCTGTTTCTCATCACTATCGGTGTTCTCGCGAAGTCCAGCTCTCTCCTTGTAAGCCTTCAATCTCCTTATGACCTCCTCGAACGGCATTGTCTCAATGTCGAAAAATTATTCGATCCTGACAACAATTGGGAAGAATCTGTGAGGCACATAATCGAGTAGCTTCTTGACTAGTGCGGCATCGTCAAGATCTGCACTAAGGCTAGAAAACCTTGTCTTTTTAATCGACTCCTGTTTCTTCATCCGCAGAGCATCAAACTCACATTTTAATGTCTCCAACCGTATCTTGTCTTCAGGCTCTTCTAAGTTTCTTTTGTCGTCTTCTTCTTTATAATCTGAAGAAGAAAATCTTCGGGGATAGATTGGAGGATGTACGCACACGCCTTTTTGTCCTTTCTCGGATCAACTTTCTCTCCCTCCACTGGTTAGTCCACCTCCTAAACTTCCTGGACATCTAGGATTATCTCCATTTTTTATTACTTAAACCGTGTAGTCGAAAGAGTTCGGCATCAGGTAATGGAATGTCACTCCACCGTTCTCCTTTGGCGCCTGTTAGGGAACAATAGACATTGTTTGTATTTTTTTGTTTTTTAAAAAAAACTTTTTTTCAAATTTTTCCTCCCCGTACCGCACCTCTCTTTTCCCTTACTATACTATTTTCCCCCTTTTCTTCACGCCACCCTTTTCAACCTTATCAACACCTTCTATTTTCCCTTTTTCTCTCTTTCACCACCTCCAAACCTCTCCAGCCACTCTTTTTCCTCTTCGCCGCCTTCTGCTCCTGACACCATCGATCACACAACCAGACCAGTTTCCTCCTCCTCCTCCTCCTCCAAAGTCTATTCCGAATCAAGAGACCCCACCACCGCATCCTTATCAGCATCATTAGTGTCCGTATTTCGAACCATCTTTGTCGCCTTCGTCTCTGCCAACACCACCACAACCGTGGACCATAGCATCGGGATCAGCAGTTCCCGTGTTGTCTACCGCTTTCGAGAAAAGGTTAGAAGAGGTAGGATTTGCCCATCGCAGCGGCGAGAATCGGCTAGATCTGAAGACCAGATCTGGTAGAGATCCGGGGAGTAGGAGATCCGTTGCGGTTGGCTGTTACTCCAGCGAGGCTAGATTTGAGCCGCCGTACCACTGTCGCACCACCATTGCTCCAAGCTCACGCACCACCGATGACAGCCAGAGGCATATCGATCCCCGAACCCATCGTCCTCTCTCCTCTTTTTCGTCCGTGGCGTCGCTGGTCGCCACCATCATCAACAACCGCCTCGATTTGCACCACAACCGTTGCACAATCGAGCCCAGCGTCGCTGTTGTTCCCATCCAAACGATGTCGATGGGCAAACGGGTGAGGTTGATTGGTTTTGGGAATTTCGAAGGTGTTGGAGTTGGAGATTGAAGGCAGAGGAAAGTAAAAGGTAGAGGAAACTGAAGGGAAAGTAAAAGGTAGAGGAAACTGAAGGGTTGGAGAGAGATCAAAATTGCGCAGCTTAGGTGTTGGAGTTGGTGAAAGGGGAAAAGGAAAAGGAGAAAAAAACAAGGTGAAAGGGAATCTTTCAGCAAAAGTATCCAAATCAAAACAGGATAGAAGTCGCTATAGCAACGAAAAAAAGGAGCAGTTAGTAGGCACGTGGATAAAAGAAGAGAAATAACAAAAGAAAAAAAAACAAAAAATCGGGATATTATCCCACCAAACACCACTACGTCTAATCCCACTTCCACCATCATCAACCATCGGCCATCGTCCTGATCGCGGCTAACAAATGACGCCAGGATCTTGGACACGGAGGGCCTAGGTTTTGACACCCATCACCACACGAGCCCAACACCGTTGCAATGACATTTTCAACCATATTTGTAAGAACTTATAGTTGGGAGCGTACTATATCAGCTTCATTAAAAGTCAGTACTAGCATTTCAGCCGATACCACTCATAGTTGGAGGAGCAATTGATATTTCCTTCTTGTTTAGCGGCTCATAAACCTGGGGAGACACTATTGATGAAGTAATCACACGAGAGAATGTGTGCACGGTCACTGTGCCCCCGATGACTGAGGTAAAAGTGCAAATGCTAGCCACAAGGGGCAAATGTGACGTTCCATTCAACTACAGACAAACTGACATTCTCATAAATGGCCAGACCGTTGCCTATAACAAGAACGATGGTATTTACACCGCTGTCAATGCCTACAATTTTTGGTATATGGCGGAGGAAACACCGCTCTAGTAGTAGCTACTCTTGGTGTTGGATGTTTGTGGGTAATAACTACAAAATCTCTCGCGAGACGCCACTCTTCCACTAGGGATAACCTAGGGGTTTAAAGACTTATTGCATGCTCTAAATACAATCGTGTCCCCTGTGAAAGTGGTCTTCCATTCTTTTTCTTCTGCTCAGCTTTGTATTGCCAGTTGCTATCTATAAAGCATCTGGTCGAATAATTTGTATGACACTTAGCTCGATCTTAGGATTATAATCCCAAAGAGAGTTAATCCTATCGTTTTTGTACTTGATATTCGTGGATTGAATAATATGTTGACCTTTCAACTCAAATCCTAAGTTTTTTTTTATGTAGAATATTTCCTGTATAATTTTGCAAAAATCTTACCAACTATCAAAAGAAACTTTACTTTGTAAAGAAACTGCTTTTATTATTGATCGTAGATCTACATACCAAAACAATCCCAATCCTAATATATACAGCTTCTCCGGGCGTGAACTTGCTCAGGCGCCTCCAGGCGTGAAGCATGAAGTCAGGCACCTCCAGGCGTGCATGAGGCGTGTGTGAGGCATGTGAAGTCAGGCGTGAAGTGATATTTAACACACTTCCTTCTTTTGTTCAAGCTGATATAAATGTTCTTGAGTTTTCAAATATTTCCAAACCTATAATTTACCCAAATCCGGATCCCGAGCATTTTGCACCTCACTTTCCACTTGCTGCACAACAACCTCTATAGCTGGTTATCGCCAATTTCTAATACTAGAAACTTGAATAAAGATTACTTTGCAAGGCCTACCTCTCTTTCCCATCATAATAGGGATGATAGCAAGGCGAATCACCATGCAAAAGTTCGATAAATAAAGATAATGTAAATTGTGAAAAAGACATGTTTGCATCCACAGTCTGTGTGAATGATGGGAGACATGCCATTCATGTTGAATGACGAACACAAGGATGAGGGAATCAAAGTATGAATAAGTTCCTCTTTGAATCCCACAAACTACTTACAGACGTGGTCAAGAAGGCAATTATGTCAAGAGAATTCGCAAAGGAACAGATCACAAATGTATCAACAAGAGATGATGTGTGCGATTGTGACCAAACACAAGTCAAATTGGGCCAAGTTGTTCAATTGCCCAAAATAGTCGAATCTAGACAACTGCATATGAAAAGGAGTTTAGCATCATTATGAAGGATAAACTCAAGCTATCAGATAAGCTGGGAAGACCATGGACCGTGTCAAATAGATTGATGTGAAGAAGATTGGCAAATAATCCCTTGGGTTCTTTTAGAAAAGAAATGAGGTGCAGTTGACCTCAATAACTTCTGATCAACCTTAAAAGAGTTTGGAAAGGAAAATGAGATGAAGGTAAAGTCACCTACTAAAGCTCAAGTAGCTAAGGGGATCACAAAGGTACAAACTCCTAAGAAGACTTCAGATGTCCAAGTCAAAGGACAAATCAGGAAGCCTGTCCTAGCAAAACCCCCAAAAGTGACAAGAAGGAAACTGGTTATGCAGACATCAGAAGAGACAAAGAGGCATCATCCAACGCCCCTGCAGACCAACAGATGACTCAAGAGGAAGAAGTGACCCAACCAATCCAGTAGAAACTACAGACCAATCGATAGGCACCACGGCAGCTAAAACTCCAATACTTGTTGCAATGACTCATGTAGACGTGGCTCCATTGATCACCACAAAAGGAGGTGCATCCTCCAAGACGATTCCCCCAAAGGAGCCAGAATTGGTAGTCTTTCATAATGTCAATCTTACAATCTTATAATAGAGTTTCTTAAGGTCGGTACGGATCAGAACTTGCAAGATTTAATCATTCAAGCTCAATAGAGCTATTCTGAGGTTAGAGAACATCATATGACATAGCTGAGACAAGAGTTAGCAGCTCAGGGATATACAAGTAAACACAAGTAAGGAAATTAAAGACCTAAGAAGGCTACAAACCGAACAGCCAATCATTACCTTAACTGCATTTACCATCATCACCAACAGCACCGCAGCTGAGACACAAGCAACAACGATAGCCTATCATTAGGAACTCTGCAAACAAGGCAACCCTCAATGGCCTCAAAAGTTTGGGCTAGCACAACCACTACTACAAAAGCAAAAGACCCCC
>LIEC01003998.1:17247-41272 GCA_001925005.1 Drosera capensis | reverse complement strand
CGATTCTTCATTGCAGATCAAGTCTCTTCGGAGTGAAGCACCGCATCTGGATTCACAAACGGATCTGTGGACGAACTCTTTCGGTTAGTTAGGTCATTGGGTATGTTCGGTTTTGATCGTTACCCAAATTTTAAGTTTTTGCATCTTCTTCCAGAGATCAACATAACCCAAGGGGGTATGCTGATTGCACATCCTCCCTAATTCTCCAGCTAGAAAGCACTTTAGGATTTGAATAGGATTAGAGATGATGTTTGACCTGCATTTGTCTACCTTGATCCAAATACTCATCCATGAATAAATGGAACATAACAAATGGATTTTGAACTTGAATTGCATAATTTGATATGAGAATATAAGATTACAATTCAAAACCTTCATAGCCATGTATCTTAGTACTAATTAGGGATGATCTTTTCGTGTTGCCCTTCATAGCCATGTATCTTTGCAGTTATCCATTTGGGTCGTTAAGTGAATATCAATATTGTCTTTGTGCTTTTATCTGATAGACGTTGTGTATTTGTTTTCTTTGTGTCTTTCACTCAACTGCTGCCTCCAGATATTTCATGCTATTTGCATTCATCTGCCTTACAAGTTTCTCGATTTTTCTCTTTTCGACTTCCATTAATGACAATGGTTGCTTCGAGGATGAGGCTTTTACTCTTTTTTAGCTGATGATTTTCCTCTTGGAGTTCTAATGGGATGAGATTTTTACTTCTTAGGCGTTCTAAGGTATTTGTGCCTGGGAAGCCTCCAGTTGATTACATAGGAGCTAGGGAAGTCAATCCAATTGCTGAATTCGCTCTCAAGCAGGTTCAACATAAAATCTTTTTCCCTTGCATATTTCTTATCTGGCTATGCTGATTAGTACTTGCATCTGAAGTAAACTTTTATTACATCATGAGAATATCTAGAATTTGAAAGAGAGACCAGTATTCAAGGTTACTGGTCATTGTATCTAGAGTGAAATTTTTGATTTTCTTTCATTGTGAGTATATTAAGAGAAAGGAAAGCCCCTGAAGTTCTAAACCAAGATTCGTGATGGCTTTATTTACTCGCATGTTAGCGTATTTCTCAAATCAACACATTACACACATGTTTCATTTTTATTTTAGCACCAAGATTATCTCTTTCTGCCTATTCAAGGTTATTGGGCTCAGTTATTCTTGCTTCCTAGCAATGTTATTGCTGAGGTTGAGAGCATATGTCGTGCCTATTCCGCCGGCTCATGATCTTGGTGTCGAATCCTCTATGTGTTCACATTCGGTTTTACCCTGTTTTGGACAAAGTTGTGATTTAACTTGTATCTTGGAGAGATCGTTTGGGGTTTTTGTTTACACCTATGCAGATTTGTTTTTCTTAGTATTTCGTTCTACTCTAATTTCAGGCACTCTTATATTTTCCATTTTGCAAGCTAACATCGTAGAATCATTTATCTAAATTTATACAAGCCTGTGACTTGATCATACTTCATTCTTGCTAAATTTAGTTCTAAAATTGAACTGTTCAAAATAGTTCATAAATATGTGATCTCATTCCTGTACATACGTGTCACCAATGAATCCCAAATTCATAAGCACAATGTACCTGAGTAAATGACAATATCCATGAGCAAAATTGACGATGATCGATGTCGTTTATAATATTTTTATGAGTGCATTTAGGTATCTTGATTAAAGACACTCTAACCCCTTTTTTCCCATTGTATATTTTGGGATTTAGTTATTTAGTTGATTAGTGGATTAATGGAAGTAGTGGGTAATTTTAGTTATTAATGGGACTATAGAATAGGTTGTGTGATTTTCCAATTTGATTTGATGTGTCAATGCACCTTATTACAGTTTGAGATATTTGTCTACGATCTTCCTTGATACTTTTGATGCTGGGTGTCTGGTAGACCAGGGAGTGCTATTGTAGGTTATGAAGCTGACAAGAGAATGCTTCAGGGGAATTGTATGACGTCAGGTCTGACATGAAAAGGCTTCAGAGATATCAGAGTTGGAATCAGAGTCCTACTGTGTAGTAGACTTGGAGTAACTACGATCTGATAAGATTATGAGTCTATCGAAGATAGTGCATCAATATCTCAGAAGGATTCTAACTATTTAAAACATGAAAAGGCTGTTTTCAGAAGCATCAGATTAGGAAGAACTTATCTGAGTTGTTCAAGAGAAAATAATTGAAGAGGCAGTTACTAATTTGACGAAGATTAGAAAAAGAAGATTAAATGTCAAGCTGAAGACTTCTATATAAAACGATCATTGGTTTATTCAAAAATATCATCTAGACATTCTACAAGTTCAAATGATTCTTGAAAAAGAAATACCTCTCTATTTTCTCCCTTATGGTGCAAAGTGTGAAGAACGAACTTCATCAAGAAGTTATTGTAATTGCGAAGTTGGAGAACTCTTACTGATTTGGAACAGAAGATTGTTGTAATACGGCTTCAAACCCATACTCATTATATTCTATTGAGGTCGATTAGGAAAGGAACGTGCCCACACAATCCCGCCAAATATAAGATGTGGGGAGGGTATCTCTGTAACACAGGATGATGCATGCAGATTTTATCCCTATTTTTACATAGGGAGGTTTTTTCCTGATGTCCTTAGGTGTCGAATCCATGACCTCACGATTAGGACGAAATCGACTTACCATTAAGCCAATTTCACTTGACTCTGTTGTAATCGATTAAGTGTGGCCTAATTTTGTGGTTGTTGAAGAAAGATCTTGTGAGATCTTGGAGTTTGATCCATTGAGATCAAATTGATCACTTACAATTGTAGTGATAGGTTTACTGAGAAAGTTTGGAAAAACTCAGAGATAGAAGATGAACCTAGAAACCTTGCCCTTGTAATCCGGAGTGATTAAAGTGGTTTGTTATTCGTAAGTTTTTCTCCCGATACTCGGATTCCCCACAAAAATCTCTATCATCTTTATCGTTTTATTCTCGATTTTGGTAGATTTCTCAAGAATCGAATCTTTTGATTCACATTGATTGATCTCGTTGCGTTTGTTATATATTTTGTTGTGATGTAAGTTGCTTTGACGATCAAATTTGCTAAAAACTTTGTTATAGCCTAGTCATACACCCTCTCCCCCCAACCTCTAGGTTGTCTCAACTCGATCTCTCAACCTTATAATTGGCATCGATAACTTCTTACTTAGGATTTACATCTTATGAGAAGAATTTGATCTTGAGGAATTTAGGATTCTGGTTCTTATCTTCTTGATTCGAGTCTTTGTAGTCTTTCTGTCAATCTTGTGATCTGTTATCATGCGTGCGAATATGGGTTCGAGCACACAACCACCAATATGAAATATAGAGAAATTTGATAATTGGAGGCAGAGAATGAAGGTATTCTTGGATATTAAACACTTCAAAAATACACTCTTTTTATGATAGATTAGTGACTAAAATATTTATCGAAGTTTAAAAACAGTCGTGAAAAAACAATATAACAAGGAATAATAAAACAATCGTGAAATATGTGATCGAAATGGTCGCAAATTAGGATCAGTGATAAATTATGGACCGAAACGGTGTCTAACTTTATTATACGGATTGACCAGTTCACTCCTCCTTCCTCGACCCCATAAAATCACGACCGCCTTCCTCTGTACCCGTTACCACCTCACGTAACCGACGACCACCCCAGGCGACTCCCGACCACCCTTCGCCACCCATCGTCGGCGACCCTCTACCCTCTCCCCACCACCCGCCACTGCCACCTCCCCCTCCCAATCTCCTCACCACCACCACCACGACCCCACCCCATCAACCACCACCAATGAGCACCCACATTGGCCGAAGACCCTCTTCATATCACTACCACCGCCACCTGCCCCTTCCCTCCCTATCAAACTCCCACCACCGCCACCACAATCATATCCTCTCCTCTCCCCACCATCATCACCTGCGACCGGAGACGAGGGGAGTAGCCACCAGAGTCTTATGGAGAAGCCACCGGATAGTCGTCGTCCCTAGCCGTCAGACAGTCGTCGTCCAACTCCAACATCATTTCTCTTCAAACCCTAGGCCGTATAATTTCTTAAACTTTATCTCTAATTTTCTTTAACTATTTTTAATTTGAGTTTGAGGAATATTATTTGGGTTGATAATGAATGTTGGTTGATTTTGATTGAGTTAATGAATTGACCGCAGTATTAGTGTAGCTTGATACATGGGATTTGGTAGCAAACTGGTTTGTGACTTTGGAATTTTTTTGGTCGATGGTTATGATAGTTTGAGTGATCGGAGTGGTACGATGGTTTGGGTGATTGGAGTTCGACGATATTTTGGATGATGTTTTGGATGAGTTGTCCATTTGTGGATTATCATTGAACTTATCATCCGAGTATCGAGAGCTGTTAGATTGGTGTCAATTGATCAAATTGAGGATCAGGGCTTTGTGGGCTTTGGTTATCGTGATTTGATTTCAAGTCCTGGTAATCTTCTCTTTTTTGTTCATCGGTTTTCACTTCATTGCACAGATTTGTTCATCGCACTTTTCAATTCATCAATTTTTGTTTCAGTGGATTCGACTTGGAGTAACTACGATCTGATAAGGTTATGAGTCTGATGAAGATTGCACATCAACGTCTCAGAAGGATTAGAAAAAGAAGATTAAATGTCAAGCTGAAGACTTCTAAATAAAGCGATCATTGGTTTATTCAAAAGATACTCTAGACATTCTATAAGTTCAAACAATTCTTGAAAAAGAAATCTGTCTCTATTTTCTCCCTTGTGGTGAATTGTGTGTAGAACGAACTTCATCAAGAAGTTATTGTAATTACGAAGTTGGAGAAGCCTTACTGATTTGGAAGAGAAGATTGCTGTAATACGGCTTCAAACTGTTACTCATTATATTCTATTGAAGTCGATTAGGAAAGGAACATGTCCACATAATCCTGTCAAATATAAGATGTGGGAAGGGTATCTCTGTAACACAGGGTGATGCATGCAGACATTACCCCTATTTTTATATAGGGAGGTTTTTTCCTGATGTCCTTAGATGTCGAATCCTTGACCTCATAATTAGGACGAAATTGACTTACCACTAAGCCAATTTCACTTGACTCTATTGTGATCGATTAGTTGTGGCCTATTTTTTTGGTTGTTGAAGAAAGATCCTGTGAGATCTTGGAGTTTGATCCATTGTAAGTGATCGGGTTTACTGAGATAGTTTGCAAAAACTCAGATATTGAAGATGAACCTGGAAACCTTGCCCTTGTAATCCGGAGTGATTATTCTGGTTTGTTATTCGTAAGTTTTTCTCTCGATACTCGGATTCCTCACGAAAATCTCTGTCATCTTTATCGTTTTGATTCTCGATTTAGTTAGATTTCTCAAGAACCGAACCTTTTGATTCACATTGATTGATCTTGTTGAGTTTGTTATATATTTTTGTGTGATGCAAGTTGGTTTGACGATCAAATTTGCTAAAAACTCTGTCATAGCCTAGTCATACACCCACCTCCCCCTCCCTCCTCCCTCCAACTTTCAGGTTGTCTCAACTCGATCTCTCAACCTTACAATTGGCATCGATAGCTTCTTACTTAGGATTTACATCTTATGGGAAGAATTTGATCATGAGGAATTTAGGATTCTGGTTCTTATCTTCTTGATTTGAGTCTTTGTAGTCTTTCTATCAATCTTGTGATCCGTTATCATGCATGCGAATATGGGTTCGAGCACACGACCACCAATATGAAATATAGAGAAATTTGATAGTTTGAGGCAGAGAATGAAGGTATGCTTGGATATTAAACACTTTAAAAATATAGTCTTTTTATGATAGATCAGTCACTAAAATATTTATCGAAATTTAAAAAGTCGTGAAAAGAAAATATAACAAGGAATAATTAAACAATCGTGAAACATGTGATCGAAACGACCGCAAAATATGATCAGTGATAAATTATGGACCGAAATGGTGTCTAACTTTATTATACGGATTGACCAGATCTATCCCCTGTTCACTCCTCCTTCCTCGACCCCAAAAAACCACGGCCGCCTTCCCCTGTACCCGTTACCACCTCACGAAACCGACGACCACCCCAGGCGACTCCTGACCACCCTTCACCACCCCATCATCGACGACCCTCTACCCTTTCCCCACCACCAACCACTGCCACCTCCCCCTTCCAATCTCCTCACCACCACCACCACCACGATCCCACCCATCAACCACCACCAACGACCACCCACACTCGCTGAAGACCCTCTCCCTATCACCACCACCGCCACATGCCCTTTCCCTCCCTATCAACCTCAAACCACCGCCACCACTATCGTATCCTCTCCTCTCCCCACCATCATCATCGACGATCGGAGACGAGGGGAGCAGCTACCAGAGTCTTGGGGAGCAGCTGTCGGACAGTCGTCGTCCCTAGATGTCAAACAGTCGTCGTCCAACTCCAACATCATTTCTCTTCAAACCCTAGGCCGTATAATTTCTTAAACTTTATCTCTAATTTTATTTAACTATTTTTAATTTGAGTTTGAGGAATAGTATTTGGGTTGATGATGAATGAGTTGATGAATGTTTGTTGATTTTGATTGAGTTGATGAATTGACCGGAGTCATAGTGTAGCCTGATACATGGGATTTGGTAGCAAACTGGTTTGTGACTTTGGAATTTTTTTGGTCGATGGTTATGATAGTTTTAGTGATTATTAGGTGATTGGAGTTGGACGATGTTTTGGATGATGTTCTGGATGAGTTGTCCATTTGTGGATTATCATTGAACTTGTCATTCGAGTACCGATCAAATTGAGGATCAGGGTTTTGTGGGCTTTGGTTATCGTGATTTGATTTCAAATCCTGGTTTGTTCATCGGTTTTCGTTTCATTTCACAGATTTGTTCATCGCACTTTTTCAATTTATCAATTTTTATTTCAGTGCTCAGAATTTTTAATCTAAGTTTAAACAATTGTTTCATGTCTAAGTTTAAACAATTGTTTCATGAATAGGATAGAACACATGAAAGTTAACATTAGAGCAGTCAAACATTGGTGTAGGCAGATCTTGAGTGGACTTATATATCCACATAGCCTAGATCCTCCAGTGATACACCGAGACCTCAAGTGCCACAACATATTCATCAATAATTATCAAAGCGAAGACGATCTTGGCCTTGCTGAGATCCTTAAAAAACCTTATACGGCACGCTGTGTAGGTGAGCTCGGTTCATTTGATTACTACTCTCTCCGTTCCAGATAAATATTGATGTATTGACTCATTACGATTATTAAGAAATTTATTGACTTTGTATAATTTTGTCTTAGTGTCCTTGTGAGTGGGAGAGGAAAATGTGAGCGGGTGGAAAGAGAAACAGTAATGAAGGTGGAGATGATGGGACATAAAGTAGAGGTATTTTGGAATTTTTATATCCTAGACTCGCCTTGTATAGAAGTGATGCAATTTATGTGAGACGTTTATATTTTTAGTAACATGTCGCAATTTATCAAGAACAAACACAAATCTTACATGTATTTATCAGTAGAAAGTACTCCCTTTCGTTCTATTAGGCACTTCAGAATTCATGGCTCCAAAGGTTTTTGTACATAAAGTTTGTCAGATTGACAATGCTTGGTGACTGAAGCTCACTCTCCTGATTTCAGCGTCAACAATATTTTGTTGTTGGCATGATAAAAATTTAAGTGCTATGTTTAATGGTGATGGTTATGTGTTTTGTATTTCAGTTTAATTCTATCATTGCAGACAAGTATAAAGCAAATTGGGTCATCACGAATTTCTTTAGATAAATATGTAGGTTTGCAAAAAGGAAACTAGATGATTCCATATTTCTTGCGAACAATCTACAGGCCTCATTGCCACAAGCTATGTAATCCAATCTAAGTACTTAATTCGTGGAATGAACTTGGTCAGTTGATTCTTCAGGAAACAACCTCTCTGTCTTTCGTGACAAGGCTAGGACTATATATATCTCATTCTCCATATGCTATGTATGACAAGAATAACTGTGTTGTCATTGTTGTTGTTATACTTGGTCAGTTGGTCTCGTTCGATCGAATTCGCAAGTTATTTCTAGTTTATTATTGTTGTGAATTTTCACTCAAGTCCAGGAACTTTAACATACTCATGATTATTATTAAATATGCAAACATATTACATAGTCATTATTTCGTAGTAAATATGTAAATATGTTGTTACTATTTTCCATTAAATATGAGAAAGAGAAACTGATTGCCCATCATATATCTCATGGAGTACATAACTTCTTGTGGTGGATTATAGTTTTACTCAATTTGATTTTCTAGATTTGAGTATGTAAGTGCAATCTGGCATGATCGGAAGTATTAAGAGTTCTATTTGCTTCTTCTTCTTGTTTTTTTTTTTTTGGTTTTAGTCGTCGTTCTTTTACTTGTTCATTTGTGAAAGATGTTAACATTTATCTTTTGTACTATACAGATTTACCGTGTGAAGAGAAATAATCGAGAGGAAATGTTTGCTTCTAAAACCGTTGGAGTTTCTTCCTATCTTCCAGTTCATCAAAAACCGCAAATTTTTTTTGATTATAACCTTGTTTCTAGCTCCTTCGATCCTGCTTCTCATGGTGGTGCCAAGTCCCGGCATTCTCTTCCATGCCTTCAATCCGCTCCCCGGACCACTGAGGCATCCTGCCAGGTATATCCTATTGAGAAAAATCCTGCCACGCGTGCGCAAACTCGTGTTGACATCCTTGCAGAATCACTTCCATACCTTCAAAAATTTCGTGGTAAAACCATTGTGGTCAAGTATGGGGGTGCAGCCATGAAATCCCAGTCACTCCAAGCTTCTGTCATCAATGATTTGGTTTTGCTATCGTGTGTCGGTATTCGTCCTGTTTTTGTCCACGGAGGAGGTCCCGAGATAAACTTGTGGTTGGAAAAAATCGGCTTGAAACCCGACTTTCTCAATGGACTCCGTGTCACGGACTCATCTACCATGGAGATTGTGACCATGGTTCTTGTCGGAAAAGTTAACAAGACCTTGGTCTCCTTGATCAATAAGGCAGGAGCCACCGCGGTTGGACTCTCTGGCATGGATGGCCGCCTCTTGACTGCACGGCCGTCGCCTAAGGCAGCTCAACTTGGGTTTGTTGGTGAGGTCGCAGTTGTTGATCCCACTATCCTTCGGCCCCTGGTGGCAAACGGCCACATTCCTGTGATTGCATCTGTTGCAGCAGATATAAACGGGCAATCGTATAATATCAATGCGGATACGGTGGCAGGGGAACTCGCTGCAGCTTTGGGTGCAGAGAAGCTGATACTATTGACTGATGTTGCCGGTATCTTGACAGATAAGGATGATCCCTCTACATTGGTGAAGGAGATTGACATTGCGGGAGTGAAGAGGATGGTCGAGGAAGGGAAGATCGCTGGCGGCATGATCCCAAAGGTGAACTGCTGTGTTAGATCATTGGCGCAGGGAGTCAAAACAGCGAGTATCATTGATGGTCGGGTTCAACACTCGCTTCTCCTCGAGATATTAACCGACGAAGGTGCTGGCACAATGATTTCTGGGTAAACTGTTCTTTTCATGTTGTTGGTTGGTATTTACATTTGTAGCAGTTTTCTCCTGTGTTGTAACTTTATGTACTAGTTTCTCTGGAGAAGCTAGTATATGACCTGTATCACAACATATTTGGTCGTGATTTAGTGGAAAACATGAAGAATAAAGAATAAAGATGTGGTCGCGTGTATGTTGCCAATGCCAAGTTGAAGTAAAGTTATAATATTTCGTACCTATTAAGTTAATGTTGCTTGACATGAATGTTGTGCTTATGACTTTATTCAAAATCACTATTCAAAACTAAAAATGGTATACTGCCAATGCTAGTTTGATCGATTAGTAAGCCTAGACATATTGATCTGAAAATGGCATAAAAACCGATCACAACAATCCAATTAGAACCACCTGCCAACGGAGACAAGACTCCGGCCAACACGTATCGGTTGCGTACTCCTTGAACGCCCTCACATGCGCACCACACCTCAACAACGGAGGCAAAAACAGCCAGAACCTGATTCCCAAGACGAAAACCACCGGCACTGGCCCTGACACCGCCCAATGTACACGCCACCTCCCCCGCGCCATCATCTTGATGCCCATCACCACACATGAACACACACCATGAGGTTCCATATCCTCCCCCAGAAGTCCTGGAGCAAGGGCTCGTTGAACTGCGGCTCCAACTCCACTCCACTCCGTAAAAAACCGTTCCCACCATGGCCAAAATCAGCTCCAGCGTGAAGTAAATATGAAAGCAATAAGTCAGCCATACAAGTTTGGGATGAAGGCGATTGGCGTAGACGTTCGCAATATGATATTTTTTCTTTGATTCGAACATTTAACGAATCCATGCTTTTCACAAGATAGTGCACCTATGGTACTACTTTGCACGGTGTTCCTTTAGTGTAATAGTATTCCAAAATTTTCAAAAATTAAAAATACATAAAGCACATGTTAAAGTGTACGTTCGAATAAATATAACGAATGAGAGACGTTATAATCGCACGAATAAATATAGTGAACTAATAAACAACGTTATAACGTTATAATATAACGAGTGATACAATATCGAACAAATAATATAATGAATAGATAACATTATAACGTGCGAGTAAAAATAACAAATAAATAACGTTAACGTTATATTATAATGTAAGGTTATAACGTTAGGAATGTCGCGCGTTAGAGATAACCATTTTAATACTAGAAAATTATATTATTAAATGGGGTACGATATTAATATTTTTGGAATAATTAAATTGACACATTAATTATCTGAAGATCAATATTATAAAAAGGGATAAATAATAGTCTGATAAAAATTTAAAAAGAAATTATTTTCCCTTCTCAAGTCCTTTTAGTTTACTCTGACTACATTGTTATTTCCTTCATGCAAGGATTACGTCAGTTGCACGATGTAAGTATCCTGAAAATTTCTATCATTTTGGTTCCTACAGACCTGGTTTTCACCTTTTTACTCACTGCATCATCCCTTTCTCACACATTACCCACATTATATTCACAAACCCACTCGCTCTCCCTCGTTGTTTCTCTTCCTCCTTCCCGCTCAACATCATCTCCATCACCATTTCGCCTCACCATCATCACCACGACACATCTCACCACCATGCCTTACCATCATCAAACAACCATCACCACTACGCCACCTACACCACCATCGCGCCCCCACGTTATCACCATCTTCATTGTTATCATTGTCTTCTTCTCCGATCTTGCTCAGACGAGGCTGAAATGAACATCACCACCAAACACACGTCGCGCCGCCGCCACCACCATTGCCATCATCCTCTCATCTATGAGCCGGTAATCCTCGACCGGGAAAAGTAGTTTCGATTTTTTGTATTCAAGTGCGGTAGGCACGGTGTAAGTGGAGTGTACCCACTTTCCCACCTTTCTCCCAGCGCAAGCCAATCAAACCATAGGACAGCGGCTAACATATGGTATCGGAGCGAGGTTAGAAGCAAAGCTGCGAAGACCCAGCAAAGGAGAAATCTGCCCGACAACGGACTCGCGGCCCAGATTCCAAGCAACTACCACAGCCAGCCGCCGTATACCACCATCCTTGTGGTCGGCGAGCCCTTGCAGCCAACCAAATATCTAGATAACCATCGAGTAGTCTTTGCCCAGCTACGATCCTGCCACCAATGGATCCTCACACCTCCATCAGCCCGGACATCGGCTCGAACAATAGCGGAGCAACAGCCCAGCAACAACTCGGCCATAGCCCGGCAGTGGCCAGCATGGCCCGACCCAAGCGAGGTGCTGAAGCCCCCAATGACGTCTACGATGATGAGATTGAGGACGATGCGGAGGGGATTGGCGGGATCAGAAGCGATCTGGTGGAGATCGAAGGATTGAGGAGCGACCGAGGGAGATCTGGGCTAGAGTGCGACCGGAGAAAGCAACTCGCCTGGGCTGTTGGGAACGTCTCTCCAGCTCTAGCGTCGAGTGGGGAGGTGATGGGCAAATCATGAGGTGGTGTGATGTGGTGTTGGTGCCAGGCTGTGTGAGGTGGGTGTTAGGAAAGAGATGTGAAGGGGAGTGAAAAAAAGGGAAAAGGAAGGGGAAAGAACAAGGCCGATGTTTGGTTGTACGCATGAAAGAAAACGGGTAAAAAAAGAGGAAAAAAGAGTGTGAGGGAAAAAGAGGAGCCGCGTAGAAAAAAGGAAAAGGAAAAAAGGACAACAAAAGGTTTTTTTAAAAAAAATCCAAACAATGTCTATTGTTTCCTAACATGCGCCGAATGAGAACGGTGAAGTGTCGTTCCATTACCCGATGCTAAACTCTTCTAACTACATGGTATGGGCAATAAAGATGAAGGCAATCCTTGATGTCCAGAAAGTTTGGGAGGTGGTCGAACCAGCGAAGGGAGAGGAGGCTAATCTGAGGAAGGACAAGAAGACGCTTGCTTACATCCTCTAGTCTATCCCTGAAGATAATCTTCTTCAGATTATGAAGAAGACGACGACAAAGGAAACTTGAGAGAGCCTGAAAACAAAGTACCTGGGTGCTGATCGGGTAAAGAAGGCACGTTTGCAGACATTGAAGAGTGAGTTTGATGCTCTTCGGATGAAAGAATAGGAGTCGATTAATGAGTTCGCCGAAAAACTCAGTGGCATATCCAGCAGATTTTCTAGCCTTGGTGCTGATCTTGATGATGTCGTACTTGTCAAGAAGCTACTCGATTGTGTGCGTGACAGTTACTTCCTACTTGTTACCGTGATCGAATAATTTTTTGACATTGAGACGATGCGTTCGAAGACGTCATAGGGAGATTGAAAGGGTACGAGAAGAAAGCTCGATTTGGGGAGAGAATAATTCGTTGGCAAGATTTGAAAACATGGTTTCATGGATTTTTTTTATATTCAATTAGTGGATCTAATAATTTTTTTCCTAAACTAAAATGGGGGCAAATTAGAACAAAAATATTGGTAAAAGAAATCTTATGTGTAATTTATTGATAAATATGTTTGACTTTGACAACCTTTTTTGATAATTCTCTTTGTAAATTTAAGGTTCTTATGTTTGAGAGTGTGATGCTTGATTATATGTTTTGTTTCTCTTTAATGATTAATCGTGAGCATTCATTAACGGGGAGTGCATTAAAAAATATTACGTGTGTAAACTGATTAGGCATCTGCGTGTGTAATGCATCGTGCGTGATTGCTGACATAATCTCAAGAGTAATCCGGTACTTGAAGAGTCAAAATACTCAACAAAATAATGTGCGCGTGAATTGTCTTAATGGGTTAATCATAATAATGCATGATATGATTGTATTTTCGGATATGGGTACTATAAATAGGGAAGATAGGATTTGAAAACTCTTCATTAATTCAACCTTTCAAAATCTCCAAGAGTTTCAAGTACCATCAAATCCACAAACCCTAATCTCTCAAAACCCTCGCCCAAAACAACTATATGGATTACTCTTGGTAAAAGCCTAGGTTTGCACTGGACATTGAAAGACTCAGGGGTAAGGCAAAGCAAACAAATACCCCAAAATCAAATACTCGAACCTAACCCCAAAAAAAAATAAAATCGAATCGGTACAATAAATTCTGTTTTCGATAATTTGGTTTTTGCTTTTTGGTTTTTATTTCAAATTCAGTTTTGGATTTCAAAAAACTACGATAATTCGTTTTAACAGAATTAACCGCAATCATATTTTTTTTCTTGTTTTATTTTTTATTATTCATTTTTATATCTTTTTCTATATTGATTCATTTAACAATACTGTTTATTAAGTATTACTTAAAAATTCTATTATTCTTCAGATAAAACATTTATAACTTAGTTTTCGTTTCTTATATTTTGGAACTCTTTTTATATATTTTTTAACCTAAAAATGCTATTTTTCTAATTCTTTGAAAATTAGATTAAAAAATTCAAAAACGAACCGAATTTTGATTAACTAAAATCAAAATAACCAATATAATTCAGTTCGATTTCGCTATCCAATTATCAAATTGATTTTTAATAGCATAAAGTCCTAATACTAGACAATATGCTTAAGCATAAAGTGGTATTTTGACACATCCAATCATAAGTAATAATAGACTAAACAATGATATCACAAAGATCTAATCTTATATAAATCCTATTAGTCTCATCATGAGATTTCTCCCGTGGTCAGATTGAAAAACCAAGTCCCTCCCACGTGTAGCTTAATCTCTATTTTGATGAAACCCATATTTCTGTAAAATGAGGATTGAGTTTGATGAAAAAAGTTAGGAAAGTGGTAGAGTGTTGAGGAATTGTTTGATGAATGATGAGATAACAGTAGAGATGGATGAGTCCAAACCTTTTATAAAGGACAAAAGATGAATGGTAGCTATTTAATGATAGATGTTAAATGATAGTTGTTGAGAGTTGAATGTTAGGTGAATGGTAGGTTATCCCAATTAATAGCTGATAATAAAATCTGATAAAAGATGATAGTGAAAGCATCCCATGCCAGTAAAAGAATCACATGCTAGTGAAAACATCCCAAGCAAGTAAAAGCATTTGGGATATGCAAGTAAAAGAATCCAATGCTAGTGAATTTAAGACTTCGATTATGTTTGGAGTACACGGGAACATTAAGATGTAGTTGTTCGATAGATAGAATGGAAACGATAAATAAAACGATAGAGATACTTAGAGATGATGTATGAAACGATAATACATAAGACATAATACAAGACACTCTTAATACATAATATCGGATTACATATTACAAAATGAAAGATAAAATATAGGTTTCATTTATAAGTGTTCATCTTGACTGTTGATGTATTTGTAAATGTTGGTTTGACAAAAAAAAGATAAAAAAAATCCAGTACTTATGATACATTGATGATTCTTTTTGGGAATGATCGATAAATAGAATGATAAAACAATAGGGATACATATAGATGGCACACGATTGATAATACATGATAGATAAAAAGAATGAAAACTATAACTAAAACATACTAGTGTGCATGATCGATACTACATAAGTCATAATCCGCGAAATCAAACTCCGATAATACATAATACATGATACAAAATAAAAAATAGAAACTGTAAAATCCGAACTTCATAATACATGAGTAGAAAGTCCAGATAACTCGAAAACAATAGAATGGTACAGTACAACTCGAATATATCGCCCTCGCCCTCGCCTGTCTCCTCTAACCCTGGCTCTACCTCGAGTCGGTCCTCCTGCATAAGTAGAAAGAGTATCTGGAGGTGCGCGATGCCTCGGAGATAAATCATCAAAACGTCTAGCATGGTCAGGATATACAACATCATCATCGGCATCGACAGGATCTGCAACATCATCATCAGCCTCGCGTTGATCATGATCAACTCTAAGATGATAGTGCTGGTCGAAGACTCCTGCATGATCATATCCGTCATGAATAGAAGGATCGGTATGGCCTCACTCGTCGTCCGTGGGCTGGGCTGGCTCATCGTCTAACGATCCAAGCTCTGCATCAAAATCATGTTCAAACCCAACCTCCAACGCGCTATCTCTTATCTGATAAAATATATCTTCAAGCTCTCTAGAATCCACTCTCTGTTATGACCTCCGGATAAGATCACGAATACAAGTAGCAGCATAAAATAGGCCTCTAATGACACCAGTACGACGAATCTTGGGAGAACTTATGCGCTGTCGAGTGATCTAATAATACCGTAGAAGGTAGCCTGGGGCAGTGGAAGGTCTGCCCTCGGTCTGGTGATGACATAATACAAAATGACGCTCTGCGTCATTCCCACGATCGATGTGTTCCTGATAATGATGAAGCCAATCAAAATCCCCATCTCTCCCTAATTTGGTGATGCCATGTAATTTACCATGCATGTTGTGGCCCTCCGGGATAGTCTAGATCCGATGAAACTGTCATGCCGTACGAAAATGTACGTAATACTTGACTATGGCAAAGTGGATGAGCGGAATATGAGAAAACCAAATAGCTCTGTCTCTCTCATCCATAATGTCCTTAGGCATGTCCTCTAATCTCTCCTCATTATATGGCTCCCAAATGAACTCGATCTCGGATTCAACAATGAGCTAATATGCCTAACAGTGGAGCTCCTATCCGGAATAAGGTGCTTACCCTTAATGCCGGACCACCTTTACATGAACCATAATGATATTGAAAACAATATTTCATATCAAAATAGTATTAAGTACTTACCTGTAAGTTAAAGGGAAAGTAGCAGTAAGAGAAGGTGGAGCTCCAATCTCGCTCGATCTCACCATCGGGATCCTCTCCCACACCCAAAGTTGTAGAAGAATAGTACAACCATCAAACCTCGGTTTCGTGTGGCCATCCTCAGGTCTAATCGTCTTGGAACACTAACAGAGGGTCCTATATAAACAGGAAAAAAATGACGGATTTCTAAGAATAACTAAAGATCTCACCCTAGCGATCAAGGAAATGAAGCCACATGAGTGGGACCTCCCCTCCTCCATGATGCAAAATCTAATAATTGTCAGCTCGTCTGCATCAGCTGATAACACTCTGAACTGAGTATGAAGTCGTCTTCAGTAGGAATGATGATAGTATAGTATGACCTCCGATGGCCACTAGGAATCAATCCTAGAAGCTGATCACATAAGGTATAATAGTCGTCTTCAGTAGGAATGATGATCGGCGTACCATAGCTACGAAAGCCCACGCAATGTTTGGTTTAACATCCTAAGTCCGACGAAGCCAAGGTTCTCAAGGATCCTTTAAGTTAAGCATTGACGACGAACTGTTGACTGTGCCATCAAAATATGCCTTCAAGCGTTGCCCGTTCACTTTAAAGACAAAATCTTTGCTCTCAAGTTCATCGATGCCATAAGGAAACACCTGTTTGAAGAAAAAAAAGGACCCAACCATCGGGATTTGAGCTTGCCCGAAGAGAGTCACAATCGAGAGTTAACCTTTTGCCCCAAATAGAACTCCTCGTTAAGAATGTTCTTGTCACGCCATGCCTTTACCCGCTCCTTGTAAATCTTGGCGTTCTCATAGACTTCACGGTGAAACTCATTGAGTTCGTTGAGTTGAAGAAGTCACTTTGCACCTACCTCGTTCATATCAAAGTTCAAGAATTTGGTCGGCCAATAAGCTTTATTCTCCAACTCAACCAGTAAGTGACACACCTTCCTGAACACCAATTGATACGGTGAAGTACCTATCGGGGTTTTGAATGCTGTGCGATAGGCTCAATGAGCATAATCCAGTTTTCGACCAATCTTTTCATGTGGCGTTAATAGTCTTCTCAAGAATCTTCTTCAATTCATGGTTTGAGATCTTGATTTAGCCGCTTGTTTGAGGATGATATGGTGTGCCAACCTTGTGTTAAACTCCATACTTTGCCAAGAGAGAGTCGAATTGATGATTGTAGAAGTGCGTTCCTCAATCATTAATTATTGCCCAAGGGGTATCAAATCTTGTACAGATATTTCTTTTTGAAAATTATGTTACCACCCGGGCGTCATTAGTGGGAGTAACTATAGCCTCGACCCACTTGGAGACATAACACACGACCACAAGAATATATTGATTCTTGAAGGATGTCAAGAAAGGTCCATGAAGTTATTCCCTCATAATCAAATAGCTCCACCTCCAACATCACACTCAAAGGCATCTCACTCTAAGAAGAGATATTCTCTATTCATTGGCATCGATCGCAACTTGAAACAAAAGAATGGGCATCTTTGAACAGGGAGGGCCAATAGAAACCGGCCATCTTGTTTGATCCAAAGTGGCCTCCGTACTCCGAAGAATAGCAATGGAAGAGAATGTCAGACATCTCTTTTTTCGGGTACGCATCTTCTAATCATCTTGTCCGCACAATGCTTGAACAAAAACTGCTCGTCCTAAATATAGAAGCGGACATCATGGAAGAACCTCTTCTTTTGGTGACTAGAAATATCCGATGAAAGCATCCCGTTTGCAAGATAATTCACGAAGTTTGCATATCATGGAACATTGATCGTATCTACCGCAAAGAGTTGCTCATCCACATACCATGAAACCTCTTCTTTTCTTCTTGTTGTTTGGTGTTGATGTTGTTGTAGTAGTTGTAGTAGTGGTTGTTGTTCACATTGTTCTTATTATTGTTATTGTTATCATTGTTATTGTATATTGATTGTTTTCAAAAAGTTTGAGATAGGAAGGTTGTAATAGTTTGTTTCCTAACTTTCAAGTTGTGCAATTAAGATATTGATTTTTACAAAACAACCTAATGATAAAATTTCTCTTTTATATAATCTACTAATAAATATTTGGTTTTTAACACATAGTGATAACTCTCTCGATGTGTAAATTATCTTCAAGTTGTTTTTGTTTCTTTTCTAATAACCAAGAGGATTGTATTATTTTTTATTTACCAATTGATATGTTTAAAGTCAAATTAAATGCATCTATCATTTGTCCTTATTCTCTTATATAGAACCCTGTATCTCTAATCATATCTTATTACCCCAATCATACCTTCCAATAATAGCACCTACTCCACGAGTGATGCAAAGAGGTAACGACCGTGACATTCAAAATCAAAACGAAAGACAAAATCGATAAATAGAGATCATAATCTCTTTTCTCAAACGAGAAAATTTGTGATATTCTGAAAACATAAAATCAACTAACTATGTCGTATGTCCCAAAGTGGGGTCAAATAAACATATGAAATCCTAATTATCCTAAAGAAAGCTATAATAAAAAACAACTAGAAATAATAAAGCGCATTTATACAATAATGAAGCGATAAGATGATGAGTTGAAGGATGAGAAAATGTTAGGGTTTATAACATTTATTGTGGTTTAATTGAAATTATATTTTTTTTAGTTATTTGACTATTTGATGGCTATTAATGTTTTTTTTAAAATGGTAGGTAAGCTTGTCTCTTATTTTCATCTTAGAACTAATTGATAACAAAAATGCTATAATATCAAATTAAAACACTATTGATAATTAATGAAGTAATTTCTGACCAAAAAAATAAAATAATGAAGTTGAATGTCACTAATTGATAATTCTCTCCTTAACTTTTAAAAATGTAAAATATATAAATGAAAAAGGAACATAAAATCCCCTTGAACTATTCGACGGTGACACATGATATCTCTAAAGTTTAAAAATATACTGGTGACCTTTATATTAACTTTTGTTAATTATTTTTTGTGTCAAAATAATTTGATTTTTTTAAACTTGCAAAGAATATATAGTTGGTCCTCTTAAAAACTTTTTTAACGTGCTTTTTTACAAAATAGTACAATTTCTTTTAACGATAGAGGGGTTAAATGTTTAGTTTTTGAAAATTCATAGGATTATGTGTCACGCGGGTCAATACTTAAGGGGGTGAATTGCCATTTGTGAAATGATTTCTACGACAGACAATATAAAATAAACTATTATAGGCTTTATCCACCACGCATTTGTCTAAAATATTTTTTAAAAATTTAATTTCTTTTTTTGAAATCTTAAACTTGTGATGAAAATTGATCTAGTATACTTTATGTTTGATGGAAGAGGAACATGATAAATAAAATCTTATTGTTTGTGAGTTTTTCCTGGATGGAATGGAAGTGAAGAGGAGGCGAGGGAGGGGAGGGGGATGTAAGGGAAGAAGAGGGATAGAACATCAATACGAAAATTGTTTGAGTTGGAAGGAAGAAAAAAAATAAATCATTTGATTTTATTATATTTATTTATTTATTTTGAGAATTATATTATTTTTAATCGGCATTCCCTCGAATCCCTTCGAATCTGTCCATGAATTATTTTTCATTAAAAAATCAATCAAACTATTTCTCCTAATTCCATTTAATTTCTCGATTAAACAAATATAATATTTAAAGAAGGGATATTGTAATATTCTCATAATCCTTTCCTTTCACTCTCTTTTAGATCTCACAAACATCAAGGTCTGTTTGTGAGTTTTATCAGGATGAAAAGGAAATGAAGGGAAAGGAAGGCAAGGGAAGGGTAGAGGAGGGGATGTGTCAGAAAGGTAGTGATAGAATATCGATACGGGCATTGTTTGTGAGTTAGGAGGAAGAGAAAGTAAAACATTTGATTTTATTATATTTTTACAAATTATAAAATAAAAAATATTATATTTTTTAAGGAACTATATTTTTCAAAAAAATCAATCTAACTATCTATATAAATCCCTTTTGGATCCCTCGATTAAAAACTTAAAAAATCATATTTATAGAAATGTTTTTACTCAATTCATTCAAAAATATAAACAACGGTTTGACATATCCTATAAATTTTTGTGTGTGTTAAATTTATATAAATTTTGATAAAAAAATATTTTTTATAATAATGAGATTTATTATAATAGTTGTGAGATAAGATAATAAATATAATGTAACCGATTATTTTGCTATTTTTATATAAAACTTATTATATATAATATATTATATATATATACTTCAAATCATTAAAATAAATAAATTTTATATATATTATGAAAAAATAAATATAGTATCCTTTTTCTAAACCTTTCCATCCCCATCTCACCGGCCTTGGTACCTTCTGTAAAAACGCTTGATGATCAGACGGTGTGATCGAAATGGCGGAAGACGATATTCATTCTCCTCTAGCCCGTGTTCCGGTGCCCTCACCCGATGATGATCCAGGTTACAGTTCATCTCATCTCAATTCAATTTTCGTTTTACTCGTTTGACTTTCGGTGAAATGCTAAACCCTAGAGAACAGAACAGTTTTGTTTTTCGTTGCGAATTCGTTGGCTTAATAATTTGTTGACCTATCGCTGCCTCGAATTGGAGTGTTTTATATCTCTCTTTTGTTGGGTCAATATTGTTGAGATTTTTGGTAACCTCCATCATGGAGAAAAAAGAAATAATTTACACTGATATGCTGTGCAGACCCTGTTTGAATGTTGGACTCTCCCCGGAATGATTACAAATATACAAGGTGTTCAGTTTTTTGGTTCTTTTGATTAGAAATGTGTTTGCTGTACTTGATTTGAGGAGTTGTGTTTGTGCCATTGTTGAGTTGTGGGATACTTTTAACCGATGTCTGAGTTCGATTTTGCATTCCACTTGTATTCTTGACTCGATACTAGGCATTGTCGTGCCTGAGTCTTGGATGCAAAAACTCGAGGGCATCTAGATGGCTTCATTTTCATATTAGTTTTTATTTTTTGGGCTCAGGGAGTGTGTGTCATGACATAGATGTGTCTAATAACAAGTGAACGGTTGGAATTAAAACAACAAAAACTAAGTGTTGAGATTATGATATTATCTTTTACTATTAACCATCCTAATCTCAATCCTTGGTTTTTGTTGTTTTAATCTCAGCCATTCACTTATTACTAGACACATTTATGTCGCGACATACACTTCTTTTTTCATTTTTTTTAAAAGTGCCAAAAGGACTCACAAATCAAGCGATATTCCAGACAGATGGGTGTATATGGTCGAATCTAGCATATTTCCTGTATGCATTTGCATTTTTATAGTGCATTATATACATCAAACACTATCATTTTGGAGCCAGGATTGACGTATTGGGCTATTCGCCAACATATATTCATGGCTTTTCTGTATTTTTTATCCGTTGAATATTTGACCAATTGAATATATTGTTGGTCCTATGTTTGCTTCCAGGTTGGACACATTAGCAAAGTGATCAATCTGTAGGAAAGGATCATTAATTCATTCGTGAAACACAAATTAACAAGTTTGACCCTCATGCACTTAGGATACAATTGGAATGCCTGCATCTGGTTGCAAACAGTCTATAACATCGAAAATAGATATTGGGACATTGGCTTGTGATGTCTTAATTGTCCTTTCCTCTCCTCAAAGAAGTCAAAAGAGTCCTCCATTTATACATACTATTTAGTGCATTGGTGAGACACATAGCATTATCCATGCCTTGAATCTGTTTGGAAAGGCCCCAGTTGGCTTAGTAAAACTCTAATGTTGTGTTTGGATTGCATGCATCCTTTTGAAATGAAAAGTATCCATCATTCAAATGGAATGGTGGTAGTAATAGAACGAGGCATTCCATTCCATTGTGAGTGTCTGGTCTTTATAAAGAAACATGCCTACTACTATGAAGGTGTTTTGATTGTCTTTAGATCATTTCAAAACCATTTCTTTTTAGCTTTGGCGTTAGAGTTGAATTGCTGCTGTGAAACAAACAAAATTCGTTTTCTATTCTCTCTATATAACTATATAACAAACGATGCCTTATTTCTAACTAGTGCAACGTGTCAAAGGCATATAAACTTGTTGATAAAACCACCGTTGCTAGTCAGACAAGTTAACCCTGTTAATTTTGATTTAACATTCACTTAATTGTTTATAAGCCTTTGTGTGACGTATGGAAGGTGTATGTCATGCATATACACCTTTTTATAGTTTTTTCTCTTTTATGGATTGGACATATCTAATGAAGCAACAGTCGACATACCTAGTGAAGCAGAGACAACATAGTCTCACATGAGGTCGTTTTGAATAACTTTGTGACCTTTGATTTTAGTTCACTTTTTAATCTTGATCCAGCTGTCGTCTGGATGCTGACGTCTCAAATATTCAGTTTTTAAAACTTGTTTCTATTGTTCTATTAGCTTTTGGTGCATTTACCTTTTGTAGCTTTTGCTGATGACTTTCAGTTTGTTGTATATATGCCTTCCCTAGACCCAAAAACATGGCTTTACTAGATAGTCAAACATTTTATGTTGGATATATTATTACATCCACTTGAAGATTTGATGTTCTGATTCGGCCAGATTTATAAAAACCATGTGAAACTTATGAGCGTTGCATCAAACCTAGAAGATCTGTTCCTGCTGATACCATATTATCATGCCATAGGCCCGAGCTTCTGCCAACCAAGCCTCCCTTGGCCTTCATCCATATTCCATTATGATCAAGTGCTATTGACAAGTATTAAACCTTTTGTGTGATTCTGTCTTATCATGTCTGAAGCACCTTGTTTTGATACAAATTTGGATTTAGTATGTTTTTGACGAAAATTTGGGTGTACTATGTTAAATGCATACTATTCTGCCATATTGCTCATACATGTTTTCAAATAGGTCTGTGGGAAAGATGAGGCCTAACCTTTTGTCAGCTAAATTTTAATTGAGTCTAGATGATTTTCCTCAGAACATTTTCGATGACGTCTAGTTAGACTTGGGGCCAATACTTTTTCATAGCATGACGCAATATAACCATGATAAATTAAAGCATGAGATCTAGACAGTTCTTTGAAATCTTTGTTTTGCAGCTGGAATTACTCCTCTTACTCTTTTAGCAAATTGTATGGGGCATCATATCTCTATGGTTGAATAGTGCTTTCTTAGGGAAGGCTGCCTTATGTTACTTGTCATGTTGTATGGTACTAGTGAAGAGGAGTTGACTTAGTGGTACATCGCTCCCTTCCTAATCGTGAAGTCAAGGGTTCGACATCTGAGTTTATCAGGAAACAACCCTTTTCTATGTAAAAATGAGGATAAGATTGTATACATCACCCTGTCTTACAAGAATGTGCTCCCCACATCCTCCTTTTGGCAGGATTATGTGGGCACGCTTCTTTTAATGTTGTATGGTACTAATGTTGTATTAACCCTAACTTTTTTAAACCAATTTTTTTTTCTTGAAAAGAAGTTGAATCACCAAATTATTTCCCTAATGTGGACTTGATTACTATGGGTTCTTGGTTAATATTCTATAAAACTTTGATTTCAGACACTTGTTGTTTTGGTAAGTCGGGGACATTTTTTCTTTGATTAGTTGTATTACAATTTTTTTATGTTTGTAGAAATTGGTGGTTTGGTAAGTCATGAATACATTTTTGCTTTGGTAAGTTGTACGGTCATTTTTGTATGTTTGTAGAAATTTGCTGGTTTGGCAAGTCATGAATACATTTTTGCTTTGGCAAGTTGTACGGCCATTTTGTATGTTTGTAGAAATTTGCTGGTTTGGTAAGTCATGAATACTTTTTTGCTTTTGTAAGTTATACCAGGGTTACTTG
>LIEC01003998.1:0-17205 GCA_001925005.1 Drosera capensis | reverse complement strand
CCCCCCCCCCCCCCCCCCACAACTAACAATATTTCATCCTTTATTTTCTAAGAACTCCAGTTCTGAGAAAATTTGGCAACCATTCTTGTAGGCAGCAAGAACCATTTGTAGATCTGCTCATCCCATTAATCACCCCATCAATGTACAACCATTGCATCAAACAACGACAACAACAAATCAAGCCTTTATCCAATTACAGGAGGTTGGCTAACTTAGTTCATCAAATGGCTTTAGAAAAATAATTTGGCCATTTTCTTCCACAACTTTCTTCTATCAGTCATCCAGTCAAATTTACGCATCAGATACCTAATATGATCAGGTATTGTCGCCTTCCATGGATGAAGAAGTCATCCTCCATTGTGGAAGTCACTCAATTATCCGATGCTTATCCTATTCCAAAGTTATTTGTCCCCTAATTTAGCAACCCAGTTAGCTCATATAAGAACTCCAGCACTTACTACAATGCATCATACACAGTTTCCTGTATACGATTTCCTTCACTATCAAAATGTCTAAACCATTTCGAATTGTAAATTATTTTTTTACACACTCATGATTTCAGTTGCTTTAAAAGCTTAAGACTTTATACTGAAGACAAAATTGTCACCAGTAAGGCTCTGCGATCTCCATCTGACAAGCAGAACCATAGGTTGACAGGTATACTTATAGAACTTTTTGTTTAAAATCTAAAGAAGAACAAAATACATATTGTTTTTATGTTAGATTTTATTTAAAATAAGAAAAACCTTTATTCAAGTAATTTTATTGACTTTGATGATGATTTGAACGGTTTAGATTAATTCTGTAAATAATCACATGTAATATAATTCTTAGATTCAAATTTCAAAATAACAATCTCTGTAAACCCCCCCCCCCCCACACCGAAATGGGGTATTCTTGCGTACCAATTTGTTAAGTTAGGTGAACCAGTAGGAAATTAGAGAATCAATGAAATTCGTGATAATATAAATATATTAAGACTAACCTGTAAGATTGGGCTTCAATTTAGTGTTTAATCGATTCAAATCCTTGCAAATTTCGTTTAGAATTTATTGTTTTTTGTGCCCAAGAGTTTCGACTTTTGAAGTTTATTTACTAAAGCTTATTACATTGGACTATAAGTTTCTACATTCTCTTATAGTTTTTATGTTATTTATTATGTTATTTATGTATTGGATATGTATTATACATAATAATCTATCAAAAACATGCCCATAATACCAAAAAATGTACCAAAGTGAACCGCGTACCAAAAAAATGAACCTAATAAGTATACCCCCTTCTTACCGCAAACTCACATACGTGCATATCTCGTATCCGTACCCATACCCGTACCGTGTACCAAAGCATACGACGAATTAGGTAACCTTGAGTTGTGCTACCATTTTGTATGTTTGCAAAAATTTGTTGGTTTGATAAGTCATGAAGACATTTTTTGCTTTGGTAAGTTGTGCTACCATTTTTGTATGTCATAAAACCACTTTGCTTTGGTAAGCTGTAAATATGTTTCATAAATATTCTCGCTCTCCAACAAAGAAGCTAGTGAGACTAGAAATAATTATCTATTGTAATCGCTCCTTTTTTGTTTTGCATTTGACATGTTTGTTAATCAAGAGTTGAGTTTGTGCTAAAATCAAAGCAAGTTCTTGTATACTGATTTTTCACTCAATGCTTGGGTTCTTGGAAGCATATATTATTGTCTATAGCGCTTGGATGCCTGTTATGACCTGTGCTATTGTGTGGGACAATCACTTCTCTATCTGCCCTGTCACTCACTCTATCGCTTAGTACATTGTCATCCAATGGGATGTTTAAAATTGTGCTCGATGCCCTATTATGATTTTGGACAGCAGTCTTAGAGATTAGCTATCTGCTCTGTAGTTGTGGAATGAAAGACATTCTGTTGAATGCACGAAACTCTTTTATTCAGACAATCTTATGAAAACGGCAGCTAATATTGATTTCTCCTCATGTAAATCTCCTCTGTCCAGTGGGGTTTGGTGTTGTTGACCTTACCCTCGTCCATGTAGTTCTTAACTCTTGAATTGAGTGACAGGTTTACTATCACGAATTTGCATTATCAGTATTATATTTGAACTTGAAGGCAGGCAGTTTGTCTTGTCTGGACTTTTCCGATGTTGAAAAGAAGATAAAGAACAAATTTCAAATGTGTCTTGTCCAACCAGTATGATAAATCTGTACTCTATTCAAGTGGGTTGCTGCCAATTATAATCAGCAAGTTTTTTTGTAGGTGGAGAGGTTGTGGATCAAGAAGCTTCATTGGTTCCTATTCATATAATCACAAATGCGTCTGAGCTTCCAGTTGAATTCTTAGAGCCCTCTCCTCAAAGTCAGGTGGTCATTGGGTTTGACTGTGAGGGTGTTGATCTCTGTCGAGATGGAACTCTCTGCATCATGCAGGCAAGATTAAGTAAACTGTAATTTGGTTCTTGATTCTATTAGTGCTGCTTTGTGAAAAAAAAAAGTAAATAAATATTTTCTGAATCAGTCTATTTACAAGATCAATTACTTGCATGTATTTCAAGGTCCCTTTCAGCATTTTCCTAATCTCCTGTTCAGCATTAGTTTTTAACATTTTCTTGCTTTATCCTTTGATGCAGCTTGCTTTTCCAAATGCTATTTACTTGGTTGATGTCATTGAAGGTGGAAAAGTTCTCATGGAAGCATGTAAGCCGGCCCTTGAATCTAGTTATGTCACGAAAGTCATACACGACTGCAAACGAGATAGTGAGGTCTCTAACTGATTTGTATAACTTGTCAATTTAAGGTGCCAGTACATAATCAAGAATGTTTTGATTATTGTTATTGTAAGGCATAGGCGGAGCCATATGATAGGACGTAGAAACTTATGAAACTGAGTATAAATATATTACTTGAAATTACAATTGATAAAAGCACAACATTGTAGCATACGAAGGTAAGACGTTTCATTCTACAACGTAATAAACCTTAAGATCTTCCACTTGTACGAGTTTCTTGTTTAAAAGGAATCACACAAATTAGATCACATCCAGAATTAGTTATTGAATGGACGAGATATTGAATGTATTCGCTCATGGTCAACTAAACAACTTCGAAGAGAGAAAAAAACAGATATTTTTTTTTTTAAAAAAAAGAAGAGCAAAAATGATTAAAAGGTTACAAATCACCTAAAATTAGGCGAGGGCCTAGGTGATTCCTTTCAGTTAGCTGCCTACACGGAGGCCCAATGGCCTTGGTGGAGCTTGATAACACTGATTTTGATGCTTCTCTATTTCAGGCATTGTATTTCCAATTCGGCATCAAATTGAACAATGTCATGGACACCCAGGTACTGTTTCTTACTGTGCTCAACAATGATGCATCATCATCCAAAATTGTACCACTCTTTAAACTGGTGTTCTTACCCCTGCATAGACACATGAAAGCTCGTTTTCTCAGATGGGAACGCACAACTTTTTTGATTCATAGTTCCATGGATATAGCTAATGTTATATGATAGATCATGTTACAGTCTACCAACCCTTGGATTCCTATAAAGCCAGATATAGCTCTGCATATCCTTTTGTCACATGTATCCTTTACACCCTTTCTTGTCTTTTGATTGTTTGAAGTGCTAGTAGATTTTAATAGGCAACTTAGCATCGAATGTGTCGAGTTTCAGGTTATAGCTTGGTTCTAAATATCAGCTGATGTATCAGCCCCTTGGCATAATATCATAATATGGAGAAAATTCTAGATTCAAGCAAATATATTCAATATTGCTTATATATCCGGGTCGACGCGATATGTTGACCTATAATATGTAATACGACTGAATCCCCTGATATGATTAAAGGATATGCTGTTTTTTTTTTTTTTTTGGGGATAAAGATAAGGTTTAATTTATAGCCTATGAGAAATACTTATTGAAGTTCATTTTCCGTGGCTTGTTTTATTGTTGTTTCATCTTATCAAGTGTTGAGTATGAGTTCTTTTTTCCCTTTTCTTCCCCCTTCCCCTTCCCTATGCTTGTGAGTTTTGAAGGAAAGAAAAAGAATGGAAACCATTGGGTTAGAAAAGAAAAGAATGGAAAAGAAAGGAGAGGTTTTATTTTGATCATGCTTGTGAGTTGATTGGAAAGAATTAGTATGGATTTCCCCTGTGTTGCTTGTGAGATGAGAAGAAAAGAAAAGAAATGTGTATTACTTATTTACCCTTCATATCAAAACAAACCAAATGCATGACATTGAAGGGAAGAATTGGAAGGGATATAATCCAACAGAGATTTCCTTCCTTCCTAATCCCGCCACTTCTAGAAGGGAAGAATTGGAAGGTTAAATGCGTTTATATTTTCTATTAAAATCCATTTTATCGGGATTTAATTTTGGTAAAGTATTATGGAGGTCTTTGAGCTGGGATATAATCCTAAACTTTGACCCGTGACAAGTCTTGAGCCGAGATTAGTTTCAAAAAAACACATCAAATTGATTTAAAATATCTATTCAAGCTGCCCCCCCCCCCCCCTTTCCTTTTTTTATGTTTGTTTTTTTCTTGTTTTTTTTTTTTGGGGCAATGGTAAAGTATTTTGATTCTCAACAGAGAATTAGACAAATATTCCTAATTGTGCCAGGATTATTAATCCTACCCATGGGGGAAATTGTGTACCCTGTAGAACAACACAGGAGGTGTGCCATATTGCCCCTCCATGAATACAGTTTCCAATCGATTTTCTGTTGTGGGATGATACAACATGTACATACTACACTTTGATCGACTAAACTAATGTATATACATTCTGATAGCTAACCTCTTGAATTCTTGTGGTGTTCTTGATCCATTTGGATGGACAGATCTGCCAAGCATGTATTGGCTATAGGCAGCACATTTTGGATGCTAGTCTATTATAGACATATTGATTATTTGAATATATAGTGTCTGCAACTGTTATCAACTTAGACTCCATAGCACTGAGGAAATCACACAGGTGTTTGAATTCGGCTGGAATCACGGTTATTTAGGCGACTGAATTATCTAAAGCCCTGTTTGGCATGGAATCTGAATCTGGATTTTGTTTGGGACTCTTTGGCTATAGAATTCAAACTATTTGGTATGGCTTTCTGTTTTTCAAAATGAAGTATCAGAAGTAGAAAACTCAAATCCTGAAAAGGTGGATTTCATTTTCTGGTTTCTCAGTACAGAATATTTAAGACCTCTCTTTCCAATAATCATTTTGTTTGAAGTGATGATTTTGGTTTTGGATTCTATTTATCTGATTATGCCATACCAAATGGCCCCTAAGTGTTTTATAGACTACGAAATGCCTTCACTGTTGCATCTTGATGATTGGATGATAAGTATCTGGGTTGTATTTTCTTTGGTCCAGTTGTCAAAACCCTAAAAGATTGATGGACATGAAGGGTCATTTCCAATCCCTTTAAGACCAGTATATAAGAACCCTAAAAGATTTGTGGACACGATGGCCAGCCTTAATGCAGTGGTAATTTTGCTGCATAAGGCATACTTTTGTAAAACGCATTGATTGCATCGGTCTCTTCTTGCAGATTGCGTACTCCATTATTGAAGAGCAAGAAGGACGGGCTAGGTCACCAGATGACTATATTTCATTTGTGGGTCTGCTTGCTGATCCTCGCTACTGTGGTAGTCACCTCTTAGCGTTATTTTTATTTGATCACTCCCCATTATTGACGATTTGTGGATTCTTCTTCTTAGGATATTCATGTATACTATCATATTGTTGTTCTTTCATAGTTTGGGTTGGTCGCCTCTGTTATCATGTTCTCTTGTCACTCGTACTCCTCTACCATTTGAGGAACTAACTTTGCCAAAAGCTCTTTTAGTTGTAGAATGCCACTACATTGTTAGTAGTTTAACACCATAAACTTGCTCATGAGTCTAATATATTTCTGTTGCTGTGCAACCAATTGCTGGAAGTCCTATGAACTTTCTGTTCTAGTTGCTTGGACATTATTTGGCTCACTGGAAAATGGCATCTCCAATATGAAACAAAGATTTTGTTCATCCTTATTTGTCCTGTATTCTGAGGAATCTGTTGTTTTTCGTGATCCCTGTGCTATCTTTTATCCTATTTGGATTAAAATGGAGTTTCCTTCTTTATATGTGGTTCTCAATTTTAGACTTTCGGTCAGAATTTCTTTTTTAACCGTTTAGAGTGTTGTATTGATGACTCTTATGGATATGGAATGTCCTTTGTGTGTTCTTTCTTCATAGTATCACCTATTCCATTACCTATTCCATTTTTATACATTCCTCCTACATGCTACTCAAAACTGGTTGTTCCTCTTTTAATTTTGTTTTTGCATCCATGGCATTCTAGCTTGATGTTTTCCTGCACCATTTCTTGAATGAATGTAGGTGTATCTTATCTGGAGAAGGAGGAAGTGCGGGTGCTATTGAGGCAGGTCAGTCTTATACCTCTACTGTTGTGATATTATCTTTAAATAATCTAGTTTTTGCATTCTACAAAGAATGCTACATATTGACTTGGGATGTGTCCAAACAAACTTTAGCTGACATCACGAGATGATCAAACATTATTTTTGTGAAACATTAGTTATAGTACAAATTATATACTCTCATCACGGGACAATCTAACATTGTTATATATAAGATCGAAGCTCATTGAAGTACGTTTTGAATAATGATTTTTTTTTTTTTTTTTGGAATGTTGCATTATTTTGTGGGATGGAAAGAGTAATACATATTCCCTTTGACCCAATTTAATTCTAACATTTTTCTTTCGTCTCAAAATAAATACAACATTTTTTTTATATCCTTTAAATAAAAAAAATAACAAATCAAATCTGGTATAACAAATTCCACTATCACTCAGAAAATATTATTTCTTCATCAAAATACATACGAATTCAACATGCATAAATTTTCGTGTCGGGTTAACATGTTACAATTAATTTGGACCGAAGGGAGCAATATTGTGGAGGATTGAAATAGAAATTTCAAATTCGTCAAAAAGATCACCGCTAGAAGCACCATGGTAACATTAAATCTTCCACGGATTTGTGGGCTTGTATTTAACACCCCAAATTTTGCATATTTCCAAGAAAAACCTCTTTATATGCTAGTTCTTTTATCTCAAATAAATTGCGATGCTATGGCACGCCATTAATAAAATTGATGGAGTTACGAATCGACCTATGCATGGCTAATTGATGTTTTATAAAAATCTTTCATGAAACACTGAAATTTATTTAACTTATGTATTCCAACTCTTGAGTAAGAAAAAAAACTCAAATTATATAATTCAATAATTTGCAAAAGTATCTCAAGGTACGTGTTTAGTTTCGTGGTTAGTTTACATCGTCTATTAGAGATGGAGGGAGTATTATCATTTGGCTACTAAAATCATGAAGTAATTTTTTTCCATTGTATCCTTTAGTATTGAAAAAAAAAAAAAAAAGAGTAATTTGAAACGAAAGTTGCCCTCCATTTTTGCATCTAAAGCTAACTGAAATAATTAGCAATTAAATATTAAATTAAAGTTTCTAGTAGATTTTACTAGTAAAGCGACAATGGCTTAATTTGAAAAATTTTGTCACTCGAGAGTCGAAATAATAATACCTTTTTGTGGTCTTTTTTCCTGTACTTTTTTTTCTATTTAAAAAAAATGCTCCCTGGTCGAAATAATAATACCCTTTTTTTTTTTATCATTTTGCTTTTTTTTTTCTATTTTAAAAAATACTTCCTCTGTCTCATATTAATTGTTACACTTTTCTATTTGGATCATCTCAAAGTAAATGTTATCATTCCTTTTTTGATATCCTTTTAACATAAAAAATTAACAAATCAATCTCATCTGTTACAGTACACTCACTAACTCCTCTCTCAACTGTTACAGTAAACTCCATTAACTCAAAAAACAAAAAAATTATTATTTCCTCACCAAAATCCATAAAAATTCAACGTTCAAATAAATTATCATGTCGGGTCAACACGTAACAATTAATATGGGAGGGACTGAGTACCATTTTGAGGTGGTGATTTGTCAATACCCTCTATAATACTCCGTTCAAAAAAATACATTTTTTTTATCAGACACACATGCAAATACAAACTTTGGCCGGTGGTGTTGGACGATCAATCAATGTTTTTTGAAGAAATGTCGTGTAACATTAATGATTGTAAATCCTATGTACTATAACTATGGACCGATAGAAAATTTAAATCGAGTTATGTAGATGAGTAACAAAGTCCCTCACATTGCATGTTGAAAAGTGTATGTAGAGAGAAATGCAAAAAATATGTGACGGATGTAGTAATAGAAGCGTTACTAAGTTGGCAGATACTGAAAACTGTCGAGTTTGTCGAACACTTTCAGAAGTGTAGGGTTGAGCTCGGAGAGCAGTATTACAGTTGCTAGTGGAATGATTTTATAATTTTTATGCTGGTGCTGGATATGGGGTGCTTGGTAGCTGTAGCTTAAGATCATTTCATGATCAATATATTTTTTCTATTGAGATAAATGGGCTTTGATTTCTAAGGCATCAGCTCGTGTATATTTTGATAAAGTTATGCTCGATATGTCGGTACAGCAGCCATCATCCATGGATATTTTGCTGGCACAGTCCTTATGGAAACAATTCCCTGAATATAATCTTTGTTTAGACCACATTATCTAACTCTATAAAGTTATCTGTGGTTAGTCCCGATTCCTGAAAGCATATATCATTATATCCACATATGATACTACAAGATATTTTATTACAATCTTTGAGAAAATCCATAATTAATTAATTGATACCACTGGTGGCCTACCTAGAAGAATAGAGCTAACCACGAAGAATTTCGTTTTGTTAACTGCACTATAACATCTATTGTCCTATGCATCTTTCAGTGATTAGTCCACACCTCTTGTTCTCCAAAAGTCATTTGTTTATGTCAAAGCATGTTGATTTTCCCTGTATAGCCCTATATCAAGCATCTTACTTGTGGCTCATCAAGGTGACTATTCCCAACTAATCTATACATCATTTTTCAACTTTAGAAGAACCTTACTTGCTACTTACATTGCGAATAGAGAATTCCTATCTTTTGTTTGTGCCATATGTGGCTGTTGTATCTTTACTCTCCATATGTTCGGACATTGTATTGGAGCACATGCTTGAACCTTAAAGTTGTTGTGCATTTCTTACTGATGAGAAGCTGATCATATTCATGCTCGATTTATATACCAGAGTCTGACAGTGGTTTTTTCTAGGACCCAAAATTTTGGACCTACAGACCACTATCGGATTTGATGATCCATGCTGCTGCAGATGATGTCAGGTTTCTTTTGTATGTCTACCACAAGATGATAGAGAAGCTGAACACTCTATCTTTGTGGCATGTTACCATTCGCGGTGCTCTTTACTGCCGTTGCTTTTGCATCAGTGATAGGGATTTTGCTGATTGGCCTGCTCTACCTCCTATTCCTGGTATGCAAAGTATCCGCTTCTACTTCTTTGTGTTATGGTATTGTGTAACAACACCAGTAGCCGAATTCTGTAACATTTCAGTTTCATCACCAACCATTCAATGAAAGCTTACTTATATTATTCATATACTCACCCAATCTTGTGTATCTGGCGATCTTCATATCTGAGTGCTTAACCGCACTCGGATGACGACTTAATCTATTAAAGATGGATATCTTTTACTCTCTCTGTCCCAATATAGATGCAACATTTCGATCGTGCGCACATGTCGATGTAATCTTTGTCTCGTCATCTTTGTCTCGTTCCGAGTGACGATGAAACGTCATTTTTCGCAAAATCTTAATGAAATACTAATGATAATTTAACTTGTGTATTTTACCCCTATACTAGTGGCATAATTTTGTCGCATCATTAAAACGACATATAAAATTCCTCAACATACATGTTAATAATAAAAAATCAAATTGTTGTATATATATTAGGATGGAGGGGGTATTTTATATCATCACAAAAATGGCCAGCATCGTTTGTCAGTTGTTGGTCGGTGTGATGTAATACCTTACATATACTATTCTACAGATTCCTCGTTTAGTTTTTATACAAATCATAATCAGGGTAATTCTTTTTTTATTTATTTTCTCATTAGCCTATTGTTTATTTCCCCTTTTATTCCTTCTCGCCATAACTTTTGTGGAATCTAGAAAAAGAAGGATCACTTTTGTGCCTAAAAGACAATAAACTTCACGAGAAGTTGTGTGTTGTGTTTAAAGTTCTTTTGTCAAAAGCTCTCGGAGAATAACTAACAAGCTTAATAAGCAGCAATCCTATGCACACTTTGGATTTCTTTATCGTCATAATCGTGGTGCGAACTTCCTAGTTAAGCTAATGCCACTCCAATTTCCGTGCTTAAACTTCCACCACCTAGATATGGCGCCGACATGATTTTTGAGCCTCTTCTTTATGAGATATTTCTTGATATAAGAATTAAGAAATCAGGAACAGCACTATGAATATGGTGAGGTGTCAGCCTTTTCGCTTCTCTCATTCTTTGCCAGTGTCAGCAACTCAAGCAGAGTAGATTTTACTGTCAGTATCTAGAGTCTTTAACGGTGGAGAAATAATGTTCTTTACGACTTCCCTTTAAATAGTTCGGGGGCAAACTGCTAAAGTTTTGTCTTATATAGCTGACCTATGTCTGAACTGTTTTGCACTTTTTGCGAGTGCTTATGGCAACCACACTCTGGTCTTATAGGAAGGCTACAGTAACATCTACTGTTGCTTTTTTCCTTCCTATTTTCAATACCTTCAGAGGCAAGAGCAAGTTTGCCTTGAATGGATGCTTTTGTGACTTTGACATGTATTATTGTCAACTGATTTTATTGAATGTTTCAGATGATGTACTTCTGGATGGTGAAGCTCCTGAGGAGGAAATCCTTTCTGTACTTGATGTTCCACGTGGGAAAATGGGACGTGTGATCGGCAAAAAAGGGGCTTCCATCTTGTCGATTAAGGAGTCGTGCAAGTAATTATCCCCCTCAACCTATGTATCCTTGTGCTATTTAGAATGATTCATGATTTAGAAGAAATCTGCTCTCTTTGAACCTTAACATTGTGATGTTCACACTAAGTCGCATGACTGCACGAGGTAATATTTTTGTTACGATGATGAGAGGGAACTCGTGGGTCGTGGTAAAGGATAATCATTCATTATCTGTTTTCGTTTTTTCCCCTCTGCTTTTGCAGTGCAGAAATTCTGATTGGAGGCAGCAAGGGTCCACCTGATAAGGTGCGAAATGAACTCTGGTCACTGCCTTAGAAATTGTAAAAGTTTTTGAACTTCAGAAAGCTTATAGTAGGCAAACCTCTTTAGATGTTTTAGTCACTGTGTGTCATCGACCACTATAAAAAAGCTTTATGACGTCATGAGCCAGAAACATATTTGACAGCCTTGTTTGGTCTAATTGAAAGTTCACTTCATGCCTAACTCGGGATGCTTAGACTTCCCTTAACTTGAGATATAGTTCTCGACCCGTGGTATCATTTCGTAGGTGTTTTTGCACCATGAGCTCTTGTTCAGTTCCCCTTATGATAATTGATCTCTTACAAAGTGGTATGGTTCTGCAGGTGTTCCTAATTGGTCCAGTCAAGCAAGTGAGAAAAGCTGCTGCCATGATAAGGGGAAGAATGCTGGACATATAATCAAAATCGATCATGTCGGTTGTGTTTTTCTTGGATAGATGGACTCTAGTTCATTTTCATCGTTCTGATATTGCCTGTTGATAAAATGTTCTCTGTAATATGGCGACAATTAGAGAGATTTAGTTTGTGTGCTTGGAGGACCCGGTTTTGTCGGCTAGCCCGCTATTCCAATGGTATTCTGTAACAACTAGGAATGGTGTTGCAGCTCCTTGCTCATAGTTGTACGCATGGCTCACAGTATTATACATAGCCAGTCCATGACTACGAATAAAAGGAGCTATACTCGTTACCCTAATGTCCATCGCAGAAGCTAGAACTAAGTGTTAAGATGAAGCATGAGTATCTCAGGAGAGACTCCTGTTTCGTGCACCATCTATTTTACAGTTTTGTGTATTTATTTTTACAGTTTTGTCTGCCCTTCTGGATCTATTTTCTATGCCAGGATGGTGCCGTGCAGGTAAAGCGGTGGAGCAGCTGAGAGTGCCATGAGCCCCGATGATGTTTCAACTTTTTGTGGAGTCGGGAACTCTACTCAGTAGTTGTCATTGTTTGGGAGCAGACGTGGTATGAAGGAGGAATCGAAATTGACGGTTTTCAAGGAGGGAAACATATTGAAAGTGAGAAAAAATATTGTGATCTATACTTATGAAAAACTAGGTTGAGAGTCTTGATCTCAACTTGGTAACTCTCGTCACTTAACAAGCTGAACATGAAGAAAATATGGAGCTTGTTCAACACGAATGGGACTGACTTAAGTTAGGTTTCATAAACTCGTGCAACGCTACTACTTGCAGCGGGTTAGAAGAAATAGTTGAGAGCTAGGTTTTGAGTGATCTGCGAGAGACTCTGTGTATATTCTATCTATAGTAGTTCTTATTTTTTTTCCTATGTGCTCATTAATCCCGTACATGACACAATCACAACCCAACTAATCTCGGACATGCCAATTTTTAATCATGTACATGACAACAATCACATCCCAACTAACGCCGTGAAACACGTACACTTTCTGAAGTAATTCTCTTTATTTTTTTGTATATGCACTTACTAATTCTGTACACAACAAGAACTCCTCAATTTAATCCAGTGAAAGATGTTTTCTTCACGCCTACTAATACGTCAAAATCAACGGGCAGATGCTGATGCCTAACAGGTACACCTCATATTTTTAAATGTTAAGACAAGCTTGATTGCCTTGGAGCGACACTCCAAATTAGGATTCCAAAACAAATCATAGCCTTTAACAAACCAGAAACGTCTCAGTTATACGGCTCATTCCTCCCTCCACTGTAGACATACAAACAGAATGAATACCTAACCAATTCCTCTATTCTTCTTAGTTCTGTTGGCCCTTACGTTGGGAGTTTGTCGAAAGTTTTACTTCTTATGAATCTTGATATTTTTCTAGAGCTACACGGTATATCAACTTATAGTTTTCCTTTCCATGCTATTTTTATAAGCTAACCATAAGCAGATTCGAGATCTAGTCATGTCTTCGTGTATGGTTCCGACATTGAGGACTAAAGCTGAATGATGCCAAGTGCAAACTCAATCCTTTTGCAGGGAGACCAGAGCAAGATAACTCTTAGGTTGCCATACTAAGAGCACATCCCACTAAGGATACTCGCAAAAGGAGGAAAAAGATTGGAGAAAACAGTAGTTTTTCTCCACAACGCATTTTGTAGCTGCCATCTTGGCTATTTGCTCATCCAATTAGGGCTTTCCTTCACTATTCTCAACGACGTATCTTCCCTAATTAATTTTAGTTATCCACATTAAATATTTTTTTTTTCTTACTCTCTCTCCCCCGGATTAGGCACATATTGACTTGAGCATCGAAATGGACATCCGAGGTGCACACCTCAGTCTTGCATCTTACGATGTTTTCTTGATTTCTGGTGTGTAGATCAGTTGGGCATCCCAAATTGGTCTCGTATCATCAAATTAAAGCTCGAGGGGCAACCCGAGCAAGCCAAGACCTATGAACAATTCATATCAAAAAGACCAAGAGATAACCACATGATTAGGTTCCCCCATACGATGCCCTCGTTTTCATCCTCAGCATACGAGAGTTCGATGATGAAAAGATGTTGGTCGACAGTGGGTCATCTTCACACAGCCTCTACTTCATTACCATCAAAAGGATGGGGCCAGAGAGAAGGACCTCAAATTTTTTAGGTCCCTCCTGATGAGCTTCACGAGAGACACCATCTATTCGAAAGGTTATATAACCCTATCCTTGACGATAAGTGAAGCAAGAGTGGTCAAACCCTTACAAGGACAGCCGACTTCTTAGTGGTCGATCTGCCATCGGCATACAATTGGATACTTGGGAGGCCGTTGATTATTGACTTTAAGATACTCATCGCCTCTTGTTGCATGATGCTCAAGTTCCCGACTCTGAATGGGGAAGGAGTCATTCAAGGAGACCCAAAGATAGCCAAACAATGCTACAGTGCTACATTAAGGCTGCTCCAGGCTGAAAGGAAAGGAGACACTACAGCTCAGCCTCGACCAAAGTCAGTCTACTGGACCTAAAAGGAGAAAATAAACCTAGAAGGAGGGAGGGGCGGCTGAATAGATTTTTCGAGTGAAACGATATATCAGCTCAGTAGAATGAGTAACTCTCTTGATTGTTCAGCTCAGCTTTGCCGTCTGTTGGATTTTGAGATTCAAGGTACAATGGTTGCTTCTTTACCAGTTTCTTGAAACAATCGTTCTCTATTTTAGTTAGATTAGACTATGTCATGAGAATAATAAATATGCAAGAAAGACAAAGACACTAGGTTTATAGTGATTCTGACGATAAAGTTCAAATAAAACTCTAAAACATACGTCCACTCTTTCCTTAGAGATCAATCTGATCAACTAAGAGGTAGTCCACTATGTGTTGGGTTTTTGATTGATCCTTAACAATCTTACAGAGTACACACAAGCGGTGTAGTCTTTTACTGCTCTTGGACAGCTTACTAAAGCTCTCTTGATTTATAGCTATCAGTTAGTCTCTTAGGTCCGGACCTAAAAGGAGAAAATAAACCTAGAAGGATGGAGGGGCGGCTGAATATATTTTTCGAGTGAAACGATGTATCAGCTCAGTAGAATGAGTAACTCTCTTGATTGTCCAGCTCAGCTTTGCTGTCTGTTGGATTTTGAGATTCAAGTACAATGGTTGCTTCTTTACCAGTTTCTTAAAACAATCGTTCTCAAATTTAGTTAGATTAGACTATGTCATGAGAATAATAAATATGCAAGAAAGACAAAGACACTAGGTTTATAGTGATTCTGACGATAAAGTTCAAATAAAACTCTAAAACATACGTCCACTCTTTCCTTAGAGATCAATCTGATCAACTAAGAGGTAGTCCACTATGTGTTGGGTTTTTGATTGATCCTTAACAATCTTACAGAGTACACACAAGCGGTGTAGTCTTTTACTGCTCTTGGACAGCTTACTAAAGCTCTCTTGATTTATAGCTATCAGTTAGTCTCTTAGGTCCGGACCTAAAAGGAGAAAATAAACCTAGAAGGATGGAGGGGCGGCTGAATATATTTTTCGAGTGAAACGATGTATCAGCTCAGTAGAATGAGTAACTCTCTTGATTGTCCAGCTCAGCTTTGCTGTCTGTTGGATTTTGAGATTCAAGTACAATGGTTGCTTCTTTACCAGTTTCTTAAAACAATCGTTCTCAAATTTAGTTAGATTAGACTATGTCATGAGAATAATAAATATGCAAGAAAGACAAAGACACTAGGTTTATAGTGATTCTGACGATAAAGTTCAAATAAAACTCTAAAACATACGTCCACTCTTTCCTTAGAGATCAATCTGATCAACTAAGAGGTAGTCCACTATGTGTTGGGTTTTTGATTGATCCTTAACAATCTTACAGAGTACACACAAGCGGTGTAGTCTTTTACTGCTCTTGGACAGCTTACTAAAGCTCTCTTGATTTATAGCTATCAGTTAGTCTCTTAGGTCCGGACCTAAAAGGAGAAAATAAACCTAGAAGGATGGAGGGGCGGCTGAATATATTTTTCGAGTGAAACGATGTATCAGCTCAGTAGAATGAGTAACTCTCTTGATTGTCCAGCTCAGCTTTGCTGTCTGTTGGATTTTGAGATTCAAGTACAATGGTTGCTTCTTTACCAGTTTCTTAAAACAATCGTTCTCAAATTTAGTTAGATTAGACTATGTCATGAGAATAATAAATATGCAAGAAAGACAAAGACACTAGGTTTATAGTGATTCTGACGATAAAATTCAAATGAAACTTTAAGGCATACGTCCACTCTTTCCTTAGAGATCAATGTGATCAACTAAGAGGTAGTCCACTATTTGTTGGGTTTTTGATTGATCCTTAACAATCTTACAGAGTACATACAAGCGGTGCAGTCTTTTACTACTCTTGGGCAGCTTACTAAAGCTCTCTTTATTTATAGCTATCAGTTAGCCTTTAGTCTTAATGCTCCCTTCGAGTAGACGTGAGCCTCTTTGTTTACTTTGAACGCAGCACTTGTTCAGGTAGAGAGATTTCTTTCCGCACAGTCAACACTTTATCTATTTTTTGACATCCTCTTTCTACTAGGCTTTGCCTCTTTTGTCATTTCAAATAATCTCAGTCGTCGATTTTGATCGGAAGAGTCCAATGCCAACTTCCAACGCTCCTGAAAATGACCTGAGGATAAAACAGCCTGTGAAAATTGTCACATTGACATATTCGCCTTTGTTCTATATTGAGCTCTATTGCTTTAGCTTTTGTTAACAGAACACTTAACATTGTTCACTAGGTCTGGTGATATGTGGAGTCTTGTTTTCACTTTACTGCCTTATCTCACTCTCAAACGTGGGACTCAGCATGACTGCACTCTACCGATGTTGACCATCTACACTCTGCTGCCTTGTTATCCTTTATCATTTTATCCTTGAGTCATGACCTTGCTGCATTGATGAGATTGTTTTGTTTATCATTAATTTCTTAGGATATGATTCAACAATTTTCCTCTAAATTGGAGATAACAAAACATCCTTTCTTCCTTCACGGAGTTTTGATCAGATTTAGATTGGAAGAAATTTTGTTGTTGTTTCTATTTGACTACTTTTATATTTGGTTTAGCTTCCATATCTATCGTAGTCATATCGTCCATACCTTTCCTTCTTGTGATTCTTGTGGGGTGACTTGATCTATCCCTTCTTTTATGCTCAAATTTGGAGGTGTCTGAACTGTTGCTTCTCTTGCTTTTCTTGTCTTCCCTTTTGTGCTAATGACCACTCTTCTTATGTGCCTCTTTGTAGCTATGCTATCTTGGTTATGGGTCCCTTCTGTGCTTGTGTTCAGTGGATCCTTTGTAGAACTGAGCATGATATCTTTCTCTTCTGATCTTCTCTTCTTTTCCTCTTTCTGCCCTCAACCTATCCCTTTCATCACATGTTAGTTTCACCTTCTCTATGGCTCTGATATCTTTTGCTGTGTAAATCCTATCTTCTTCGTAAATTTTATCGAGCTCCCATGGATGATGTGTAAGAAGTTTCCTGGATGCATATAGTTCTGAATCC
>LIEC01003988.1:1387-29526 GCA_001925005.1 Drosera capensis | reverse complement strand
TATATGATATGCAAGTAACAATAACGCGTATCATTTTTTGGTTCGCAAGTCAGAAAGGTTCTTGTATCGCCCCGACTTTCCGCTCAACTGGCACATGGCGTTATCTATATACATATCAAGTTGTATGTATAGAAATTAAGAGAATCTACATGTACATAATCGTTGCATTCTCAAAAGCAAATATTTATACCTTAGTAACAAATTTCCTTATAGTAGTCAAATGTTACATATTTCTACTAACAGTAATCAAATTATACATGTTAACCTATTACATAATTCCAACATAGGTGCAATCATACAAGTTGTCGCTGCTTCGAGATTCCGCTCTCCTAGGCTCTCTGGAAGAGGTGGCACTGAATCCCTTCCCAAGGGTTTGTGTTCACCAGACGGGGTAGTCAGAGATGACAGAGCTTCTCATAGAGCATGGAAACTCATCGAGGGAAATGGAGAATTGCATAGAAGAACTAGGCAGGAAACTACAACTGACAGAATCAGAGATTGATGGAGTTGTGATTCCGAGGGACTTCCTTGATGATGTTTAGGGTGAAGAGAATTTACTCTTGCTTGAAAAGTTTCTACTGCAAGGAGTGATGTCAATCGACATCCTTAAGACATTACTTATCAAGACATAGAAGGGTTCGATCCATCGAGTAGAAAGCGCTAGGAGGCAATGTATTCATGTTTCGGTTTTAGAACGTGAAGGATGAGGAGCGGGTGCAAACTGGAGGGCCATGGCACTATGATAATAACCTAAGTGTATTGTCAAGTTACAATGGATCCATGCATATTTCAGAATGTATCTTTGACAATATCTTCTTTTGAGTCCAATGCGAGAATCTTCCATTGGGAGGACTACATGAGCGGTTGGCAGAGGTGGTCAGGAAGAAAATAGGGCGAGTACTGGAAACTGATGTGGATGATAGAGGATGGGCAAACAGCTCTAAACTCAGGATGAAGGTGGAATTATGCATCAAGCAGCTTCAGTTAAGGGAAACGATTCTCCGTATACCGGGAATGGAACCTAGATGGGTATCTTTCATATACTAGCGTTTGTCTAATTTTTGTATCCGATGCGGGTTATCGAACACAGAGTCGCTGATTGCAAAAACCATCCGATTTGGTCCGTCAAGAACAGTTTTAGTATGGCACATGGTAGAGAGCCCCGCCACCGAGGAAGGGTATAGGGAACTTCGTATTGGTCAAAGAGCAAGATGTCATTGATAGAACAGAAGCTACTTCAGGGGATGACCAGAAAAACCTGCCAGAGACCAAGCCGAAAAACGATGAAGCTCAAATTTTGAAAGTTGGTCAAGGAGGAAAACTTTTCACACAAGGTAACTCTCATTCTCCATCTTCAGTTACTCAGATCAAGGAAGGAAAGGAGCTTGCAGATTTTGGAATGAAGAGTATAGATATTGAGTGCCACGGAAAGATGATCTCAATGATGGGAGATATGATTAGGGCTGTACACGTATCGAACCGCGTCGAGTGTCAACGAATTCAATCTTGAACTTCGACTTTTCAATCTCAAACACTAGTGACAAACTCGAGCTTGAATCGAATTTCGAATCGAGTCAAACCCGAGTCGAATCTAACCATTTCTATCAATGTTATTCGGAAGTTCGATTGATGTTTATAATTTAAACTCATGTTATGTTACTCATCATAAAAAGCTAGTGAAGTATACACCAAACATTTCAAAAACGTGTTAATCAACAAATAAAAATGTTCTTCAAAAGAGAGAAACAATGAAGACAAATAAGAAACACATAAAAAAATAAATTCATATAATCATATTCAAGGATCTCCATCAAGCTGTTTACAAAACCAGTGAAATAAAAAATCTACTACATCTAAGGTCATATTAGTAGTCTGTAGACCCAGTAACTGTTATGAGCTATGACTCTTAACAAACTTATGAAAGGTAGAGCAATTGTAACTTATATATGCATATATAATAGATATTATCAAACTTATGAATCAACACTATAATAAGAATTAATAAGAAACACGATTAACCATATATATAGTTTAATAACAATAATAAATTGTTAAACTCAATGCAATTAAGGTTTAAGAGGGCTCTTAATAATTTTGTTATTGAAATTCTATATTATCTTACGTAATAGTTGTTAATGGATTTCAGTCGAACCGCTCGAACAAACTTGAACTTGTTCGAACTCAGTCTTACTCACGAACATATGAGCCGAACTCGAGGCGAACTCATTGAACCTATTGAATCTGGAATCCTTGTCGAGTTCAACACGACTAACTGACTCGAGTCGAGTCGAACCCTAGTCCATTTGAACACGAGCACTTCGCAAACTGTGCGGTTCGAGTACAGTCCTGGATATTATACAAACAGAAAATCAGTTGAGGAAATGCAAATCAGTTTTAGAAAGGAAAGCGGAGGTCAATACAGGAAAGTAGATCATGGATCCAGTTTTGGGGTACTGATGGACTGAGCCTCACTAAATCGCATTCGAAACAGGCCGCTTGATCCAGAATTCCCAGAATGCGTGTAGAAATGGAAGGGGTCCACCAGGAACTATGAATGTGCTAGGGAAGAGAGGTGTGCAACACTCTGATATTTCGATGAAAAAATGCTACAAGGCTGATAGCATGGTGGATGTATCTGAACATAAGATAACCTTGGACAGTTCGAGCTCTTAAGAACACCTTTAGGAGAGTGAGTACCCACTTGATTTTCTTGTCCGAAACCAAGTTACATGCTACGGAGTTAGAACGCATCAAGAGAAGGACTAATTTTTGCAACGGTATAGCAGTGTATGCAAACGGAAGAAGCGGAGGCCTCATGTTGCTTTGGGATGAAGAGTACGATGTCAGACTGAGATGAATGTCGAGAAACTTTATTGACGTTGAGGTGTACGACAAAGATAGGGATGTGAAATGGCGGTGTACTGGAATCTACTGAGAACCTAGAACGGAAATGAGAATCTGACCTGGGACATACTGCGAAATTTAGCAAGAGATTCGAATTTGCCATGGGCATGCAGCTGGGATTTTAATGAAATCCTGTTTCATTCAGAGAAGTAGGGAAGAGGGATTCGCAATGCACAGCTCATGGAAAACTTTACCATGCTCTGGATGATTGTGGACTAAGGGATCTGGGATTCCATGGGCCAAAATTTACGTGGTCGCATAATGTTCGTGGTCACCTATGGTTTCACGAACGATTGGACCAGGCTGTGGCTACAGAGGCATGGCGACATGTCTACCCTACAGTATCAGTCCAGCATTCGTATTTGCAATGAATGGAGAAGACAATCAGAGTCATGGGGCTCTACCTCGGGTCCAAACAAGCGTCTGTTCAGGTATGAAAACTGTTGGGGATCTGAGAATGAATGCTTGAATTTGATGAAGTCTACTTGGCAGGGTTCTTGTTGTGAGCGACCATGTCTGTCCATGGTTGAAAAGTTGAGTCGAACAGCAGTAGCCCTAGGCAATAGGAACAAAAACAAAAACAGGTACGTTAGAAGAGAGATCAAATGCAAACGCCACCAACTGGAAGAAATCACAAAGCAGGAGGATGTAGACTGGGACATGGAAAGAGTTACAAATGATAGCAGCGCGAAGGTACCTAGTGTTTGTTTTCGGTGGGCGAGGCGTTGGGTGGGGCAAAATACCCCTTTTTTGTTTTGTTTTCTATTGCGCACACACATACAAATACACAAAACGACTGCAAATATATATACACGCATACAAGCATGAAACGTCATGCCTTACGTCCTAAAACCGTCCTTGTCCAGGTGAGTCATCCTTCTCCACTCAGATAGGATTACCAAACGGCTCACATGCTCCCCCTAATCCTGACATGGCTCAAGATCACGAACACCCATCAAATGACGCTTCGTAGCAAGCTTCACACCTGACATTATTTTTGTGAGTGCGTCTGCTCTCTGTTCTCCGGTGTTCACGAACTCCACCTAAATCTGCCCTTTTTCCACACATTCTCTAATGAAGTGATACCTTGTCTCAATGTGCTTGCTACGACCATGAAACACAGGATTCTTCATTAGGGCGATAACAGATTTGTTGTCCACGAAGAGGGTTACTGGCTTCGGTTTCGTTTTCAACACTTCACTAAGCATGTTTCTCAACCATACAGCTTGGCATGCGGCTGCTATGGCAGCCATGAATTCGGCCTCGCATGATGACAATCCTACAGTATTCTGCTTTTGTGAAGTCCAGGACACTAAACTGTCATTGATGTAGAACGCCATGCCACTGGTGCTCTTTCGTCCATCGTGATCACCGGCTAACTCACTGTCTGTGTAACCAATGAGTACTTCATCATAGTGTCCTTTCACATAAACAAGGCCATAGTGAATTATTCCCTTCACGTACTGTAAGATCTGCTTCACAACCTTGTGATGCAAGACTGTAGGCCTCTCCATATACCTGCTTGCCAACCCGACAGCAAATGAGAGATCTGGCCGTGTGTGAAGAAGATACCTGAGACATCCAACGATGCGCCTATACTCTGTGGCATCCACTAAAACTCTTTCTGAATCTTTGTGTAGGTGCAGTTTGGGTTCCATCGGATACTTGGTAGCATTGCACTCTGACATCCCAAATTGTGACAATATCTTCTTGGCATAAGCTGACTGCTTCAGCTTTATCTGACCCTTCATTTGCTCAACCTCAATCCCGAGGTAGTACGATAGAAGTCCCAAATCGCTCATCTCAAACTCTGTCATCATCTGTTGCTTGAAGAGTTTGACCTCTCGACTGTTACCTCCTGTCACAATAAGGTCATCAACATAAACATCCACAATAAGTGTTGCACCTCCTTCGTCTCGAGTGTATACAGCTTGTTCTTGCGTGCATCTTCTGAAACCAAGTTCTTTCAGGCTACGATCTAACCGAATGTTCCACGCTCGCGGAGCCTGTTTAAGCCCATAAAGAGTTTTCAACAGTCTGTACACCAGATGCTTTTGGCCTTGTACCTCGAACCCTTCCGGTTGCGTGACATAGACCTCTTCCTCTAACTCTCCGATGAGGAATGCTGATTTAACATCCATATGGTGCACCTCCCAGCTACGGTTCGCTGCAAGGGCAAGAATCACCCGAACTGTATCCAATCTAGCAACAGGAGCAAAGACTTCTTCAAAGTTAATACCTTGCCGCTGAACATACCCTTTCGCCACCAATCTGGCTTTGTGCTTGACAATCTGATCTTCTGAGTCCTTCTTCAATTTGAATATCCATTTCAAGCCAATGGGTTTATGACCTGGTGGAAGTTTGGTCAACGTTCATGTCTTGTTCTTCTCGATGGACTCCAACTCCTTCTGCATTGCCTCATACCAGGCACTGTCAGCTGCGGCTTCACGGTAGCATATTGGCTCATCAGATTCCAACAGCATCAACTCATCATCGTTATCACCAAGAACAACTTCTTCGGTGTTCGCATAGATGTCGCTGAGGTCTCTGAGATGCACAGGACCATTGTCGGGGGACTCCGGAACTTGTACTGGCCTATGTGAACTCGGGATAGATGGTGTGGACTCTCCTGTCACAGATGATGATGCACGTGCCTCATCGACTGCCTCTGGCTCCTCTGCAGCTACCACAGGAGATAAAGGTACTACGTCAAAACCTGAGGTGTCATAAATGACGAACTCCGACACTCCGACATCAATACTTGCACTCCAGTTCCATTCCAGGTTCTCTTGGAAGATCACATCTCTGCATATATGAAGCTTCTTGTGATGAGGATTGTAAAGACGGTGTGCCTTACATCCTTCTTCTACTCCGAGATAAACCATAGGCAAACTCTGATCATCGAGTTTCTTGGGATGTGGAACTGTTACCTTCGCATAAGCCGTGCAGCCAAACACTCTCAGGTGCCCGAGATGTGGTTTGCGACGAGTCCAAGCTTCGAACGGTGTACACTCTCCTAGCGCCTTTATCGGTAATCAATTTCAACAGGTACACTACATGTCTAACAGCTTCCCCCCAAAACTCAGCAGGAACATGCATGCTCTTGAGTAAAGAACGAGCCGTGTTCAGTACGGTTCTGTTTCTCCGCTCCACCACACCGTTCTGGTGAGGTGAATACGGTGCAGTGAGATGCCTTTGCAGACCCCAATCTTCACAAAGTCGCGTGAACTCTTTTGAGAGAAATTCGCCTCCACGGTCCGTCCTCAGGGTCTTCACTCTGTGCTCAATCAAATTCTCCACCTGACACTTGAACTTCTTGAACACGGTACATGTTTCATCTTTGGTTTTGAGTGCAAACACCCACATCCACCGGCTAAAATCATCGACAATGAGGAGGAAATATGAATTACCAGCAACTGTGCTTGGTGGGATAGGCCCATATAGATCAGCATGCAGTAATTCCAGCGGCTTCTTCACTCGATAGGTCGTCTGAGCCGAAAAGGGAAGCCAAATCTGCTTCGATGTCAGACAAGCCTCACATAGCTTATTCGGATGTGACAGCTTTGGAACTCCAACCGCCAATTGCTTATCCCCCACTAGCTTCAGTGTGTGAAAGTTGACATGACCGAGCCTGGCATGCCACAGCAATGCTGGATTGTCGAGGCTGGCTAACAGACAGATCGGTTTGGCTAACTCGAAACTGATCTTATATAAGCGATTCGATGTATGCTTTACGAACATCAACAGCTTCCCATTGTCATATACCTTCATCTCTTCTCCCACCATGTTCATCTCGACCCCACTTTCTGTCAACTGTCTGAGACTTATGATATTAATATATAACTGCGGAATATAATATACCTCATGGAGAATATACTGGTCGTTATTCTTGTACTGAAAAACGATCGTTCTTTTTCCCATGACTTGAACGATCGAGCCATCGCCAAACTTCATCCTTCCGGTGATGTTCTCATCTAACTCCTGAAACATTCCTCGTTGGCCTGTCATATGGTTACTGGCACCGTTATCTAAGTACCAGATATTCATATCCCTGCTGATAGCATGCTGTGTCTCTTCATGAGCCATAGAAAACAACAATGATGGCTCTTCGTGGGTAGCTTGTGTGTGTGGTTTCTCGTCGTTTCGCCTCTTGCTACGGCACTCAGAAGCATAATGTCCCATTTTTCCGCAATTGAAAATTTGATGTGGCTCTTATCACGGCTGCTGCTGCCACCGGTGGTGCCTCCTGCACCTTCCTGACGTGCTGCAGTATTTCTGCCTCGGCCACCCCTTCCACGACCTCGTCCACGCCACTGACCTCTGCCTCGGTCTGAGGTGTTAGACCCACGACCCTGGCCAAATGATGAAGCTTCTTCGGTGCTATTCCTCGGTGGTGTCTGACGCTCGGCAAGAGTGAACATGAGTTGTCTATTACCACTCCCAGTGTTCTCGCGGAGTCGCGTCCTTTCCTCGTATGTCTTCAATCTCCCTATAGCCTCCTCGAACGGCATCGTCTCGATGTCAAAAAACTGTTCAATTCCGGCAACAACTGGGAAATACTTGTCAGGAACACAATCTAGTAGCTTCTTGACAAGTGCAGCATCGTCAAGTTCCACTTCAAGACTAGAAAACTTGCTGGACATACGACTAAGGTTTCAAGCGAACTTATCAATCGACTCCTGCTCTGTCATCCGCAATGCATCAAATTCACTCTTCAAGGTTTGTAACCGAACCCTCTTGACTCTATCAGCACTCAGATACCTAGTCTTCAAACTTTCCCAAGTTTCCTTCGCCGTCTTCTTTTTTGCAATCTGGAGCAAAACATCCTCAGGAATAGATTGGAGGATGTACGCACGCGCCTTCTTGTCCTTCTTAGGATCAACTTCTTCTCCTTCCGCTGGTTCGATCGCCTCCCAGACTTCCTGAGCATCTAGGATTGCCTCCATTTTGATAGCCCAAACTATATAGTTGGATGAGTTCAACATCAGAAAATGGAACGACATACCGCGCCCTCCTTAGACATATTATGGGGAACAATAGACATTAAGACGAATTTTGATTTGTGAAACCAAAATTTTCCTTCAGGTTTTTTTTTCAACAAACGCGTACACGTTTTTTTTTTCAAATTTTTTTTATGCGTTGACTTGGTCAACGACCAAATACTTTTTTTTTTTTTGTTTTTGTACGTGTTGAGTTGGTCAACGACCAAATATTTCTTTTGTACGCAATAAGCTGCTTTCCACCACAACACAAAAAAAACTAACCTGCACTGCCTCCTTCTCTGTCCCTTTGTCCTTCTTCCTCCCTGCTTCTACGTCTCTCCTTCTTTCCGAAACCGCCGCCAACACCACCTCTGCAAAGCGTGTCTCCTATTGGACGAGCGATGAATCCAGAGACTTAGTCGTGTCCGAAAGCCTAGGATCCAACTGTTTGCACTTCCACGCTCTGGACTTGAACAGAGTCACGATCCCAAACTTACTCTTCCTCTTCTTCCTTCGCGTGCGGCGTGCTGAAGAACCGAGGATTGTGATGCAGCGGCGTTGGCTGCCCAGATCTCACGGAGATCTGGCCTCGTTCGGGCTCGGGGTGGACGAGTGGGGACGACTGAGATCCAACGATCTGGACGACCACCGCTCTGATATATGATAGCAGCTGTGAAGGTACCTAGTTTTTGTTTTCGGTGGGCGAGGCGTTTGGTGGGGCAAAATACCCCCTTTTTGTTTTTTTTTTCCTATTGCGCACACATACAAATACACAAAACGACTGCAAATATATATACACGCATACAAGCATGAAACGTCATGCCTTACGTCCTAAAACCGTCCTTGTCCAGGTGTCCAGGTGAGTCATCCTTCTCCACTCAGACAGGATTACCAAACGGCTCACAGCAAACACCAAAGTAGATATCGATAACCTCCTGAAAAAAGAGGAAACATATTGGGCCCAACGAGCCAAAATCAATTGGCTCAAGGAAGGGGATCGCAACACCAAGGACAGTGGGTTACCGGGGGAAGATGTGGCGAATGTCTTCAATAGCTTCTATGGAAACCTCATTACCTCGCAGGGAGTTGATACAAGCGGCATCGACATGTCAGTGGGGGATTCAGTGCTATCTGCAGAAAACAAACAGTACTTAGAGGCACCACTCAGCAATGCGGATATAGATGAAGCTCTGAAACAGATATCGGAAAGGAAAGCTCCTGATCCCGATGGATTGAACGTTCAGTTTTTTAAGACCCATTGGGAAGTGATGAAGATGGATGTCTACAAGACAACCTCAGAGGTTCTGAATGACGAAGCGGAACTAGGCCCACTTAAACGGACTTTTCTGGTTTTCCTACCCATGGTATCAGTCCCAAGGAAAACTTCGTCCTATTAGCCTTTGCAATGTCATCTATAATGTTATTTCAAAAGCAATTGCTAACAGGTTGAAAAAAAATTTGCCGCCTCTTATTTCTGATTCATAGGGAGCCTTTGTGGAAGGGAGGCTAAAAACAGACACTATCACAGCGTCTTTTGAAACAATGCATTTTGTTAAAAATGAAAGAGCAGGAAAAGAAGGTTGCACAATAGATGGGAAAAGTACGAGTAGATCATATCAATTTCTTGGTTCAATGTTGGTGTCATGGTTCAGTAAGAAATAGTCAACTGTGTCAAGCAGAAGAAGAATACGTTGCTACAGCAAGCTGTGTTGCACAAATCCTATGGATAAAGTCACAACTTCTTGACTATGGGCTAAGTATCCTTAGAACTCCTATCTGTTGTGATAACACTTGTGCAATTGTAATATCTTAAAATCATGTGTTTCATTCTAGGACAAAACACATAGATATAAGAAACATTTCATTATACATCATGTGCAAAAGGGTAATGTTAAAATAGAATTTGTTCCTACTGACAATCAAATTGCTGACATATTCACAAAAGCCTTAGATGAATCTAAGTTTGTTTATTTTAGAGGGGAATTAGGTATGTTAAACCTGAATGCCTAAAGCGATCACTCCTGAGATTGCATGCTTTGTGAACAAGGACATTAGGCTCCTGCAGAAAGGTTCAAACATTAATGTAATAATGCTTAGACAGGTACCTTTTGCAGTAATGTTCAAACCATACTGCAGTAAGATGCATGGAACCAGTCCACTGAATCGTCACATCATAATCACACTATTTCCCGATAACGCTAATTTATGACCATACAACATGTCTTGTTGTTTTAACTCCCCATATAAGTTTCATTATTTTCTAATAAATAGGGACCTATAATGTATACCATTCTTCACAATTACCCTACTATAAAACATAATATCACTCTAAAATTCCTCACACTCTTCCAACTGTTGCTACATCATCTGACTCATCTGGAACCAAGTTCCAGATTGGGTCCATTCTAGATTTCCAATTATCTAACCATTATGGCGATGCTATCAAACAAATCATCAACCTTTTCTCCTTCGTAGGATTTGATCTCATTTTCGAACATGAAGGACTACTGCCTACTTCAAAAGTCATGAACGAAAAGGATGATGATGATGAAGGAGATCAAAACCATGGAAGGAAGATAGACTCTCGATTGGATCAATGATCTACCAAATATCTGAAAAAAAGGAAGCATACTCAACATAAAACATTCTTTACTTCCTTTAACTTTCAGATTACCCCAAAAGCTATTCTGTACCGAAGATCAAGTTCAAGTGCTAAATATGGGGATCCTGTGGAATGTAACAAGTCTTACATACCTGGAGGTGCTATCAAGAATGGATCTTACAGATGTATAATGCTCATGATGAGGAATTTGACAATAGTATGGTCAACCAAGAGACCTTGGCGTAAACTTTGATGTCTGGGGCATTTACAAATTGAATAAGCAGAAAGGTGCATGCTGGAGAGATGAACAACGAGTCAAGATTCTCCCAAGGAATAGACCCAAGATGCTATAAAAGTAACATGTTTGTGACTTCAGAGTTTTCTTTCGCTTGGCTTATAAGGGATGCATGAAGGAATGCATGGCTGATGTGCAGACAACATCACTACAGCAAAAAGGTTAAAGCAATACTGCACCTACTAAGGGGGAGAGTCCGCTGCAAGTGCTAAGGGGAAGAAACAATGATGACAGTACTGCTCCAGAGAGACAGAAGTAGTATAGCACTGAGCTAATAAGAATGTCCTAATTTTTTTTTCTTTTTTTTGTCAAAAGATATATTCTTAAACGAATATAAAAGAAAAAGTTGATTATCTTCTTACTGTTTAGATAGAGTTTGCTAATATCAATTTAGGGGGAGATTGTTGAGTCAAACTGGCGATGCATAGAAATTGAGTGATAGGTAAACCCTAGTCCTAAAATATCCAAGTATATACCAAGAATGAGACTCGTCTGCTTGAAAAGTGAGCTTGCAATGGATATACAACAAGGCTAGTTTAGAGAGGAAGGCACCAAGGTTAGTTCAGAGAGAAAAACAGTAAGGTTGGTTCAAAGAAATGTAATAATGCTGGCAGCATTGAGACCATGAGAAAAGAGATGATAAGACTTAGGCATTTGGGCTTCTATAGTAAAGAAAGGTTGATCTTGGATTGCTTCTGGTTGAAGAGGGTTATTGAAGCAAGTCTAAAGGATAGTAAGGCCAAGTTCAGTAGAAGAGTCAAGATGAAGGAAAGGTTGAAGAGGGTTACTGCAGTAAGGCTAAAGGACAGTAAGACCAAGTTCAACAGAAGCGTCCAAATGAAGAAAAGGTGGACTTGTTTCTGTGAGGTTACTGCGGTAAGGCCGAGGGACAGTAAGACTGAATTCTACAGAAAGTTTAAAAGAAGTCAAAGTTCACGGTTTATCTTTTGTGCGGTGTGAGTGTACTTCTCCGCATCAACACTAGAGGTCCCGGGTTTGTGAATATGGTTTCAGGATGGCATAAAATTGACGTTTCCAAGAAAGGACAAGTTCAACAACGGCTAAAAATTGAGAATTGCATATAAATATAATGGCAATGCCTAAGATTTCATAACCTTTGAATTGTTGAATCTCCTTTGCTCTGAAAAACAAGTGCAGTAAGGCTTTAAGTGAATTAGGAAGAAGTTGATAGTTGAAGATCTAAACTAGTTATTTAAAGTAGAGTTGAATAGCACTACTGTTTGATAAACAATTCGAAAAGGCTGTTTTTGGAGTAAGGGAAAATTGGAGTAAGGGATATGTTCGTATTTTAGTTATATTGTCTAACCAGTATATAAATCTTCGTTTTTTCATATTGCTGCTTTCATTATCTTTAACCCTACTGCTTATTAATTTCAACCAACCATAAACTAAAAGCAACAAACATTATTAAACTAAGGTTCTGTATTACTGCAGTAACCTTAGAACAACTCTACTATCTATTTGACTTTTATTAGTTTGACAATACTCCTCGAAAGAAAGACTATTCACCCCCCTCTAGTCTCACAGCAAGCTATATCCAAACTTTCATTGTCATTGCAGTTCTGTTCGTGGTTGATTGTGTATTTGATTATGGTATTCGACGTATCAGCTTCTAGGGTAAATTCGTAACAATATGCCATAAGAGTTGTGTCTTTTTGCTAAGGGTGTTATCTTAAGCGAAGACATTGGACATTTAACATAAATGAGGCTCTTGTATATTGTTTGGCATGACAATTGATGATTCGAATAATAACGATTTTTCTAAATTTTTTGTCCTTTGTTTTAACTAGTTTTTGTTCCATTTCCTTAGTAATCCTGGACACGAAGAATAAAGGAAAAGGGGGACTAAGTATGCTTTATAGAGAATGTCGGTACTTATGTGCAGATTTAGGCATGTTGAAGGGTTTTTTGAAAAGAATGTGTAAAGATGTGATGATATGAAAATGTTTTGAGAAATGAAAATCAAAGGAAATCTATTCGAAAGATGTAATGCCCGTTGTTATCCCATAACGGCCGTAAAGAAGAATTACATAAATCGGATTTTTAGAATACTCATCACGGCCGTGAAGCTTTGTTCGTCACGTCCGTGAAGGCCAGTTTCCCAGAAATGTCATTTTCTGTTCGAACCATTTTCTCAGATGTTTAAATAATCTTTCCCAAATCCCTCTTCGTATGTTTTCTCATCCTCTTCACCCTCTTTCTCATCTCTTTCTCTATCTGTTTTCTTATTTTGTTCGTTAGAACTTGGTTTCTTATTGTAAATTGAATAATAAATCAATGGCCAATGATTGCTATTTAGCATCTTTAATTTTTCATAGCTTTAGAGATGAACACAAAGACATAGAAAGTGCATTTGACAACTATGCCTTTTTCACGAGGAAAGCATTGTTGATAATTGCGCTATCCATAAAATCATTTTGAAACTTAAACATATCCAAGACCACAAAGATTCAAGTTCAGACAGGATACAACAGTACTATATAACCAGCAGAGAATTGATCAACAAAGTGGAAATTGGCCAAGAGAAGACATTTTGCTAGGTCTAAGTGATGGGATTGAGCTCAGGATAAATGAAGGTATCTTTTGGACAAGGAGTTGGATGAGGCGACAGAGTACAGATATCAGAAGAAACAAGAAGGATTCACGTCAGATAGTGCACCCGAGCAAGTCTCAAGTAGTCTCTGCAGAAGAGTTGAGGGGAAGGGGCAAGAAAGTATGAAAGAATAAAATGCATCTATGCGCAGTGATAAAATCATATATTGAGATTAGAATGACTCTTTTTTCGAACAGCTAAGAATTTGATTTTCGAGGCTAACAGATTGAAATAAAAGGGCTAGATTATTCAGCAATACAAAAAGAGATAAAATGGCCAGAAGAACTGTTGGTCTATGGATATGGGAAGGCTATGGAGCAAAGAAGAACTTTTACATTCATGAAAAATATAAGTGTGAGAATTCAAGAATTGTGAACAATTATTTTTGAGAGGCTCTTGTTGCATTCAAGATATAAGGATAGCAATAAGAACTTAAGGGAGAGGTCACCTAAGTCACAAGTTTGAACAAGAGGATTCAACTGGGCTATTGGTGAATCTACTCAGGAAGGGTGTTAATTCATATGTGTAGAAGTTTTGGTAGAAGATCTCGAGATGTTCGTAGGTCTGATACATGAGGAGAAGAAGGAATGAACATTTGGTGGTAGGCATAGCCTGTGTAACATTGGCATGACCGTGTGTGGTGAGCACGACCTATACGGCCCGTGCGGAATATCTTTCGAGATTTATCTTTTTCTCTTTATATGTGGGTCTATAAGTATATATCCATGTATTAGGTTTATTTGTAACGATTGAGAATAACTTTTCACTAGAGTTTGAGTGAAACACAAGGTGAGATTGAGTGAGTTCAAAGAGACAAACAAGTTGTAATCTGTTGGTTGATTAGTGGTTTATTTCTTTGTGGGGGTTTCTCTCACGATACTCTGGTTTCCTCACGTTAAATCAAATGTGTTGTTGTTACAGTTCTTGTTCATAGTTAATCGTGTGCTTGATGGTTGTACTCGACGTATCAGTTTCTCTGGTCTAAATTTGTAACAATATTCAACCTTAAACCTTCATCTCCGACTATCCATCTTGATTTCTCATCTTCCCAAGTCTGAATTAACTTGATCCATATCAAGCCTTCTACGAATTCCATCACGTTTTTTCCACTCGATCTACATCTTCGAAACTATATGATGAAAAACAATATAGTAGTGAGGATTGTAGATATGAAACTGAGGCATTTTGCAGCTTCAAAATCGATTCCAATTCATAGCTTCAAAATCGATTTGGCAAGATCATATGTTTCTTTGATTTGATTTGGAAATAGGATGTACTTACATCATGAAATCGCATGCCTTTTCTATTTAATTGAAGTCGGATATCACTGATTATCTTTTTACCAAAATCATATTGTATTTTTTAAAATTTTGATTAATTTTCTATTAGGAAAATTCAATTAGTCAAATTCACACCCAAATCCGAAAATCGATTTAATCAATTTGAAATTGCATTCGAAAATTATTGAGTAACTTTTTCGAAATTGATTCCTTTGCAAAATCGTAATTGAAAGTCCCAAAATCGATTACTACATCTTTCCTTCTCCTTTATAGAAATTAGAACAACCTCTTGAAATCGTATGCCCAATACTAGTGCTATACAATAATATCTTCAATAGGTGGCTCAGATCTTCACCTACCAACTTCTTTCTCAGCACTCGCCTTTTCAGAGCAAAGGAGATTCAATAATTCAAATGTCTTGAAATCTTAGGCATTGTCGCTATATTTATAGGCAACCTCAAATTTCTAGTTGTTGTTGAACTCGTACTTTCTTGAAAACGTCACTTTCTTGCCATCCTCACACCATATTCACCAACTCCTCACCTCTGGTATTGATGCAGAGAAGTACGCTGACACAACACAAAATATAACCCGTAACCTCTGACTTCATCTAAACCCTTCTACAGTCCCCAACCTTGCTGCAGTAACCTAATAGAAGCGATTCAAAATCAACCTTCTTTTCAGCTAAACCCTTCTATTGACCTCAGCCTTGCGGCAGTAACCTTCATCAACCAAAAGCAATCCAGGATCAACCATTTCTTGCTACAGAAGCCCAAATTCCCAACCCTTACTCTCTTTACCAATTACCTCAATGCTGCCAGCCTTGTTGCTTTCCTTTGGACCAGTCGATAGGAATGTGCAATCCCTCCATTTGTAAAGAAATTGATGAAACAAAACTGAGATGTATTAGTTATAATGTGGTTAGTGTGTTTAGCTAGAAGTCAAGTAGGTAGTTGCAGTCTAGGTTAGATGCCAGTGAGTAGACGGTTGCAGATGTGTGGGTGTCGTGTAAGTCACCAGATGCAGACTACTATAGAGGACTTTGGATGAATAACTATTGCATTGATAAGCAACAAAAGAATGTCAAAGTCTCCAGGATCTTAGGACTGAGCTTGCAAATGAGGATCAACACAGAATGCATCAAAGTGCAGCAAAACTGGGTGCAGACCAGAGTTACAGCAGAGACTGGGTGCAGACTAGGGTTGCAGTATGAGATGTAGACTAGGGTTGCGGCAGAGACTGAGTGTAAACTAAAGATTGCAGCAAAATGAGTGCAGCAGAGGATGGTTGCTGGTGGTTGGGTCAAAGGTCAGGAGTCAGTCAAAAGGAGATTTGAGTTAAAGTAGCAATGGCACAAATTCTGGAGATAGTGGACTGCTAGCATCAGGAACGAGATGGTGGGGGACACGAGTGGCAAAGTGTCATTCCAGGAACAGTGCGTTGTCTGCATTAGGTTCGTTCCTTGAGCCTTTAAAAGAAAACCGTTAAGGCTTATTGTAGTAGTGCTGTTGAATAAGGATTGAAAGGCAAAAGTGCAAAGCAATCAGAAATTCAGAGATTACTCAAGAAAGCTATATCGTGAAGATACAGTTGAGGCTATCACTAGTCTGCAGAAGAACAAATCTTACAGTAGAGTCCAAAGCTTGGATCTATGCAAAGTATTTAGGTTCTTTATCTTTTGTACAAGTTAGACAACTTGTAAAAGGAAGTTTCTTATAAGCTCAAACAAGAAGATATGGATACTCACCTCTTGTTTGACTACACTGGTCACCAAGGGAAGACTAGACTAAGCTCTCGATTATCATTTGATATCGAGTGTCTGAACCAATATAAATATTGTGTCTATTTATTGCCTTTACTGTATTGATATTTAGAATTATTACTAACAGATTATCACAGCCAAAGAGAGATAAAATCAAAGAGTGAGAACTCTCTGCTTCAGATTACCAACTGTCATTTGGAGACTACCTGAGTAGTCTGCATAGAACAGTGGTCTGTAAAAAATTAGTATTCCGCATCAAAAGTTTGAATAAATTTTTAAACAACCTATTCACCATCCCCCTCTAGGTTGAAATTTGAACCTTACAATTGGTATCGAAGCCTGACTTTCCAGACTTAACAGTTCTTGGAAAGAAAAGGTCATATATATTTTATTGGCAAAAAAAGTTATTAAGAGTTTGTGTGTGTAAAGATCATCATCATCAACAACAACAATGGCACCACCAAAGTTTCCTAAATGTCGTAACAATGGACAACGTCCAACTTGCTCCTTCGACAAGTTCAACCACTGGAAACTAAGAATGCTTGCACATCTCAACTCAATAGACGAAAGGATGCAAGACATTGTACTGGAAGGACTTAATGTTCCAATGATGCCAGATCCAAAGGATTCAACAAGAGAAGTACAACGACCAAAATCCCTCTGGTCCAGAGAAGACTGGGATCTGGAGATAGTTGATAGAAAAGCTATTAATCAAATATTCAAATCTCTTGATGACAACATGTTTGAGATAATGGTTCATACTAAAACAGCAAATGAAGCATGGGAGGCTCTACTGCTAAGAAATGAAGGAATCAATGAGATTAGGGAAAACAAGAAGGATGTATTAATATAACAATACGAACTGGTCTCAATGAGATCTGATAAGAATCGGACTACTTTCTTTGAAAGGTTTAATGTTCTCATCAACAATCTCAAAACCTTAGGAAAGACTTTTGAAAACAAGATAGTCAACCTAAAGTTTGTGAGATCTCTTGGTGAAATCTGGAATACAAAGACCACAACCATAAGAGAATCCAGAGATCTAACAAAAATGTCATTGGCTCAACTATATGGTGTATTGCATACCTACAACCTTGAAATTGAGCAAAAGAAGCAAATAGATGATGCAAAAAAGAAGACCTTGGCCTTCACAGCTCAGGAAAGAGTTCTAAAATCTATGGCAGAAGAGGAGACTAGTGATACCTCGTCTATTAGTGAGCAAGGTCTATATGAAGAATTGACATTGATAGGAAAGAAGTTCAAGAAGCTATTCAAGAAAAAAACTTTCAAAAAGAACTTCCCCTCAAAAACCAAGGATGCAGAAAAGGAAGTCTGCTATAACTGTGGCAGACCAGGACACTTTGCTACACAATACAGACGACCAACATAAGCTCGTCTGTACAAATGTTCAAGAAGGACCATAACAAAGTCACCTATAGAAGAAAGGAAAGACGCAAGGCTTATGCAACAAAGACATAGAGTGACACAGACTCTGATGATGAAGATATCATATCAAATGCTCAACTTTGCCTCATGGCCAGAGAAGATGAACAAAAGCAGGTATTTGATCTCTCTGACTCAAAGGCCACCACAGAGGAATTCAAGAAAGCACTTCAAGAAACCTTTAAAAGCTTTATATCCCTTTTAAAGGAAAATAAAGAAACTCTTAAGCAGATTGTAATTCTTAAAAAGAAATGCAATTTAAATAAAGAGACTAATAATAGTCTAATCATTGCTGAAGATAAACTGAAAGAAGCAAATGAAAAGGTGAAACTTCTCAATGCAGTAGTGAAAACACTTACATTGAGAAACAATGAGCTTCAGAAGCAAGTGGATGCTTGGAATAACAAGACCTTAGATCTCCAAAAGTTGCTCAACAAAGGTTAATCCTCCCATGATAAAGCTGGGTTGGGATATAATGACTGGTTGAACAGCAATGCAGATAAAATGATCATTACCAAGGAAGCTAAGCAGACCACTACAAAAGTTCTACAGAAAAAGAACATTTCTACTACAACAGATTTGTAGAAGAAGAATGTCTCTATTGCAGCATATGTGCATAAGAGCCAATGCTCTGCTGCACAGACTGTGCAAAAGAGCAAAAGCTCAACTGGACAAAGAGTAATGAGTAAGAGCAGCATGCTCAAGAGATCTCTACTGCTCAAACTCAAAAGAGTTGGAGCAAATTACCAGTACATGCTTATGATAAATACCATAAGGAGTAGAAGGCAAGGAATTCTAGAAAGGAATTTAAGGAAAGGCCTTATGAAGTTCAGCATGCACCTAACTACTCAGTATGGAACAACTTCTCTAGAACGACTTGGAGAAATCCATATTTCAGACACATCTGCTCATAAGGCCACTAAGAAGTGGAGCAGACCACTAAGAAGCATAAGGCCAAAGGTCTACTCTTTACTTGTGACAAAATTGGCCACAAATCATTTGGGTCCTTTTGAAGTGTTTTAAGCTCATTTCAAGGGTTTTTTCATAGTTTTTATGTTGTTTTTAGTTTTTTGAATTGTTTTTGAGTGTTTTAAGCTCATTTAAAGGGTTTCATAGCTTCTTATGTTTTTATGTCATTAGAGTTGTTTTTATGTTGTTTTTAGTCTCTTCAAGGGGTTATGAGTGTTTTAAGCTCATTTTAAGGGTCTTTTCATAGTTTTTATATTGTTTTTAGCCTTTTGTAGTGTTTTTCAGTTTTTTAAGCTCATTTTAAGCATCTTTTCATAGTTTCTTACATTTTCAAGTCATTAGAGTTTTTTTATTTTGTTTTTAGCCTTTTCAAGGGATTTTATGTGTTTTAAGCTCATTTCAAGGGTTTTTTCATAGTTTTATGTTATTTTTAGTCGTTTGATTCCAAAAGCTAACCAATAAGGATCCAAATGAGTGGGTACCATGTATAAGCTCTTCATGTTTTCATTGTAGAAAAAAAAAGGGCATATGGTACCTGGACAGTGGATGCTCATGACACATGACAGGAAACAAATCCATCCTTGAAAACTACAGAAAAGAACAAGGACGTCTTGTTACATTTGGAAGAGGAAAGGTAGGTACAACTAAAGGTTATGAAACCTTTGGTACAAGTTCCTTAATCTTTAGAGATGTTGCGTATGTTAAGGGCAAAGAACATAACCTGCTATCCATTAGTCAATTATGTGATAAAAATTATGATGTGTCATTCACTTATGATACATGCCAAGTAAAGGATAAAATCATACAAGAAATCAAATTACTAGGAATTAGAAAAGGAAACATTTATGCAGTAGACTTTGATTCATCACACTTAGAACTAATAACATGTTTCTATATTAAAGAAGCTGAAGCTACAAACTGGTTATGGCATAAAAGATTAACTCATCTTAATTTCAAAACTATAGCTGGACTAGTCTCAGAAAACCTAGTAAGAGGACCCCCTCAAATAAAATTCAAAAAGGAAAAGTTATGCAGACCATGTCAAGAAGGAAAGCAGACTAAGACAAGTTTTAAACCCTTAAACTCTTCAGAATCAATTAGGATTCTTGAATTGTTACATATGGATCTTTTGGTCCAGTTGAAGTGGAAAGCTTAAACAGAAAAAGATACACTCTAGTTATAGTACATGATTATTGCAGATATACATGGGTAATGTTTCTACATAAAAAGAGTGAAACATGTAGTCTGCTGACAAAGTTCCTTAGACAGATCCAAAATGGAAAAAGAATAGAAGTAATCATATTTAAAAGTGATTAGGTACTGAATTTGATCAGAAAAGGAATAGATGTCTACTACAATGATCATGCAATTAATTAAACACAACTTCTCAGCACCTAGAACACCCCAACAAAATGGTGTGGCCGAGAGAAAGAATAGAACACTCATAGAGGCAACTAGAACGATGGTTTCTGATGCAAACTTAACTAAAAGATTCTGGGCAGAAGTAGTTAACACAACTTGCTATACTCAGAATAGATGCACAATTCACAAACTTTATAAGAAAACCTATGAATTGTGGAAAAGAAAGACACCAAGTGTCAAATACTTTCATGCTTTTGGATGCATATGCTATATACACAAAAATGATAAAAGCTATCTACAGAAATTTGATCCTAAAATAGCTGAGGGAACATTCTTAGGATATTCAACAAATAACAAAGCGTTTAGAGTATATAATAAAAGAATACAGACTGTTGAGGAGTCAGTTTATGTATCATTTGATGAAAAAAAACATTCATAAGGGATGCAGATGTATTTGATGAGGAATGTGCATGCAATGAACAGACTGCAGAACAGGTCATTAAGACTATAGACAAGGAAGAGTCGTCTGCACACAATGACACTCCAGTAGAGGCACAAGAACAACCTCAACAACAATAAGAAACTAATGAACAAAACAAAGAAAGATGGATTAAGGCATATCCACAAGATGACAAAATAGGAGATAAGAATGCATCTATGCAGACTAGAAGGGCAAGAAATACAGAATGTCTGTCTGCCTGTTTCATATCTGAAATAGAACTAAAGGTAATAAGTGAAGCTCTAAATAATCCAAACTGGGTAGACGCTATGCAAGAAGAACTAAACGAGTTCGAAAAAAATACGGTATGGTATCTCACACCAAGACCCAAAAACTATCCAGTTGTAGGTTGCAAATGAGTATTTAGAAACAAATCTGATGAAAAGGGAATAGTCATCAGAAATAAGGTTAGATTAGTTGCTAAGGGATACTCACAAGAGGAAGGGATTGATTTCGATGAAACCTTTGCCCCTATAGCAATATAAGAAGCCATAAGAATGTTCGTTGCCTATGTTGCATATCAAGGATTTAAAGTCTATCAAATGGATGTAAAAAGTGCACTCCTAAATGAAAAGCTGCAAGAAGAAGTTTATGTTGAACACCTCCTGACTTTGAGGACTATATATTATTAGTGTAAATCTATGTTGATGATATTATATTTGGTTGCACTAATAATAAGCTTTGTGAACGATTTGCAGAACTAATGAAATCCAAATTTCAAATGAGTTTAATGGGGGAACTAAAATATTTCCTAGGACTGCAATATAATAATTAAAAATTGGAATCTTTTTAAATCAATCCAAGTACTTAAAAAACACAATTAAAAAAATGGTTTAGAAAGTGCTAGTCATATGAAAACCCCTATGAGCATATCCATTAAAATAGATAAAGATGAACATAGAAAGAAAATAAATCAAACAATGTATAGAGAGATAATGGGATCATTATTATACCTTACTGTAAACAGACCAGACATTTAATATGCAGTCTGTATTTGTGCAAGATATCAATCTGATCCCAAGGAATCCCATTACACTGCAGTAAAGAGAATCCTGAGATATCTCAAAGGAACTACAAACCTTGGTGTATGGTATCCTAGGGAATCAGATTTTACACCGATAGGTTTTTAGATGCAGATTTTACACGATGTACAGTTGACATAAAGAGTACAAGTGGATCATGTCAATTCATTGGAGCAAGGTTAATATCATGGTTCTCCTGAAGTATAGATAAAGCTGAATAGATTGGTAGACAAGCATGTCAGGGCTGTAACATTTGAAATCTATTACTATCTCTCCGGACCAACCATTGGGAGAACACAGCCATCAGAAGATGATGGTGATGATGATTTATCACATCCTGAAACTCGATGATGATGATGATGATATCATCGATCAAGTGGTTGAAGAAGGAATTCATGAGAAATCAACTGAAGAATAGTCTGTTGCAAAAGAACCAGCGACCGAGTCATGGGCAAAAGAATCAGCAGTAGAGTCTTCAATAAAAGAACAAACATTTGAGTCACTTGCAGCGGAGGGTCAAGTAGTAGAGTCACCTGCAGCTGACTTCCCAACAAAGGAACCTACAGAGCAAAAGAAATCAGAAGCAGCTGAGGCTTTACCGACTAAGGATGCAGCAAAGATTACACCAGAAGAAATCACTGAAGAATGCATGCAATTACCAAATCAAGCAACGTTCACACAAGTAACTATGTTTGATCTCACTCCTACTCACACAGATGAAATAGTAATAGTGGAGGATGAATTTGTAGATACCGGCCACTTGTCAATAGAAGAAAAGACCACAACAGAAACTACAGCAGATCAAACTCTCAAAGAAGTCACTCTTGAAAAAGTTAATCAGCAATGGATGAGTGACGCTCCACATCGCCAAGAGAGTCAAAGCCCACTAAACATTATGTTTTCACCACCTTCCTCATTCGGTATGGTACAAACAAAGGCAGATCCACCATCTGTGGGTTTTCCATAAGGAATTCTCTATAGTGGCACATCTGACACACATATAACACTTCAGACAGCAGCCAGAAATCTAATACAAGCTCTTGCAGACGTCCAATTCATAAAAAAGGCCATCATCTATTGCAAGAAAAATAGCAAAGAAGGGACCGTCTGCACATCAGGAATCCTCTCCATCAGAAACTACAGTAGAGCACAGACTTCGACAACTGGATCACGAAGTCTACAACATGTATGAATGGAAAAATGATGCATTTCATAAGCTCCTCAACAGTCTACAACCAATTACAGCGAAATTGGAAAATGAAAAGAAAACGAGAACAAAATTCTTTGAAGACTTTCAAGCAACAATTTCCAACGTGACAGAAGGACTCGTAGATCAAATTTAAAGGGGAAATGCCCAGAATTTTAATCAATATAGACTCAGCTCGTCCAATCTCAACAAGTTCAGGGGACAACATTCAACTGATCTACGCAGACTCCAAGTCTCTTTGCAAGTTACTCAACAACAAATTACAGAGCACATCCGCAATAATGACACCAGATTGGGATTGCTTAAAGACAAGCTTCAACTAGAGACAACCAATAAGCTACAATTGCTCAACAAACCACTATATCTGAAGTAAAAGCCATAAGAATTGCCATCGAAGCTCTTACAACTACCCTTAATGCTAACAAAAAGAGGAAGAAGAAGACACCAGAAAAAGCTGCAGCATAGAGCGAGAAGTCTGTAGAAAAAGGAAAAATTGCAGAAGACCTGAAAAGAAGACCAACAGCTGAAGCAAAGGGAGAAAGGTTTGCAAAAAGGACAAAGCATCAAAGGAAAAAGACATCAAGCCACAGAATTCAGGGGAGCTTCCCATGAAGAAAGAAGAAGACATCATAGAGCATCAGAGGAATAGCCTCATAAGCACAGCAAAGAAATAGCAGAAGAACATCATCAAAAGCGCAACAAAGGAAGTGAGCATTAAAGATAAAGGTAAGTCTCGTTACTTCTCTATAGTCTTATTTTTTTAGTTTAAATCAATATAATTTAGATGTAAGATAAGTAGTTAACTTGTTCTTTTACTTAAAAGATTTATCAGCATCAATTTAAGGGGCGATTGATAGAAATATGCAATCCCTCCGCTTGTATAGAAATTGATGAGCAAAATTTATAAGTATTAGCCATGATATTGTTAGTGTGCTTAGACTAGAAATCAAGTAGGTAACTACAGTCTAGGTCAGATGCTGGCAAGCAGACGACCAAAGATGAAGAGCATTGTGTGGGTCATCAGATGCATACTACTATAGAGGATTTTGGCTAAGCAACTAAGACATTCATGGGCAACAAAAAGACCTACAAATGCTTCAAGATCTAGGATTGAACTTGCAAACGAGAACCAACACAACAATGCATGGAATACATCAGATGTGGGTGCAAACGGGGTCTCATAGTATTGAGTGCAGAAGGTACAGCAGATTGGAGTGCACCAGAGATGATTACTGGGGTTTGGGTCCGAGGATGAGTCAAATCGAAGATTTGAGGTTCAGAGTATGATAGTATGAGGCTCTGAAAAGGTGAGCTGTCTACATCAGTTGAGCTTCACATGTGACCAGCTGTCACATCAAGTCCTGTATATAAGTTACGGGTTCATTCCCTCAGCCTATAAAAGAGGATCGTTGAAGCCTAGTGAGTAAGGCTATTGAATGAGTGATTGCAAGAGCAAGCTTGCAAAATAATCAGAGATTCAAAGATTACTTAAGTTAGCTGAATCGAGAAGAAAATCGGAAGAGAGTTCACTAGTATATACTGAAGAACAGAAGTTATAGCAGAATCCAGTGAAGGATCTATGCAAGAATCTAGGTTCTTCATCTTTTTTACAAGTTAGCTAGCTTGTAAAAAGGGGTTATCTTGTAAGCCATAAACAAGAAGATAGTGAACTCATCTCTTGGATTCACTAAACTGGTCACCAAGGAAAGACTCGACTAAGCTCTCAATTATCAGTTGACAACGAGTGTCTGAACCAGTAAAAATACTTTGTTCCTTATTTGTTTTCATTGTTTGATATATTTATAACTGTTAAAAATTGATCACTACATTAATACAGAGACAAACTCATACAATTTGAGTATCTACTGCAGACTACCTCAGTTGTCTGCATAGAACAGTAGTGTTCAATATTTTTAAATCCGCTGCAATCCAATGCTATACATTGAATCAACCTATTCACCCCCTGGTCTGATAGACTTGAAGTCCAAAAATAAACCTCAGAATTCCTATATTTCTCAAATCAAACACAGTAACCCATGGCTTAATTTAATTTAATTCTCATCCAAGCTCCTTCACCCTGATTATTCCTCCAGGTATGATACATACTTGTAGCTGGAAGGCCCTCTAACCCCACTCGGATACAAAGCTTCTCATATTCAACAGAATTCCCAGAAAAACCTTGTTTTCTCCTCCATAGCGATATAAGTATTGAAGTCTCTAAGTATAAGACAAGGATCAGATCAACCAAGATCAAAACTCAGAAGATTTTCCCATAAAAGGGATCTTTGGGTCTTAGTATTCCATCCATAGAGTATACTAACAATTCCTAAGAAAGATAAATCAAGAAATGACACTTTATAGTGCATCACTTGATCAGAAGAGCCAATGCTGGACCTTAAGGAAATCTTTATTCCACAAGCATCAAATTCTCCCATTAACTGCATAATAATAATTATTTAGTCATCCACAATGTTTAACACATAAGGAGGCTATCTGAGAGAATTTAGATACTTTCACTCTAGTTTCGATGCAAGCAAGAGAAAGAAGCTTATTCTTGACAATAAACTACCATATTTCTTTCTGCTTCTCGGGCCTAAACGCTCCAATTATATTAGGTTACAAAACCCAACAGCTAAAGCATTACCCTCAATCTGGGAATCCACTGCATCAAGAAGAGAAAGAAATCTAGACCTAGATACCAACCCTTCATCAGGAGCAGGCATAACAGAAGAAACATTCTTACCCTCAGATTTCTAGAGTGGAGCAGAAATAGCATCACTTACACCATCTTCCTTACCTTTAATCTGGCCTTCTGGATTCATAGGGGGCTCAACTGGCTTATTCTCAGCAGGAACAAGAGCCTTCTTAACCTTATGTTTAATTTAGATCAATTCACAGGATCTGGAACATGACAATCCTCCTACCTTATGTTCCCATTTTGAGCACTTTCCATATCTTTTAGGCAGCTATTCATAGTGAATTTTCTAAACAAAAGGTTGGCCACCACACCCCTTAAATCGTATCTCCTCAACAAGGTCATGTTTCACATCAATATCTACCAAGATACGGGCAAAAGAAATTCTTTCCAGAGAAGCTATGAATTGATCCGTTCTGATGGGGTATCCGACCTTACTAGCAAGTTTATCAAGGATTTTTGGACTGTAGAATTCCAGATCTAACCCAGGTATATCAATCCATATTGGGACCTTGGTCAACAATGTTGAGATATGTATGAGCAGGTTTATCCACATCGACCGTGGTGAAATAGAAAAAGTAGAATATATATATATGAAGAACCCATAACCCATCAACTTAGGCTTTTGGGTTAATAGTTGGGCTCATTTCATATGTGTATTCTACTCTCAGGTCTGGTTAGGACGTGCTTACCTCCCTTGGGATCCCTGGTGGATGTCATCAACTTAGGCTTTTGAGTTAACAGAATATGTTCTTTTCCCTCTCTTCCTCTCAAACACTTTCACCACCTGAAAACACCAACGACGCCGACTCCGTCGCTGCTTACCTGAAAACACAGCAGCTCGGTGAACATCCTTTTGCCGCCGCGGATTTCTTCCCCTCAGATTCAAACGAATCTGAGATTTCTTCGCCGTTGCAGCTCGTCTTCTTCCTTCCTCCGCTACTTCCGTAGCTCAGCTTGGCGAACAGCTTCCTTCATCGTCCAGATCCGGAGCTCAAATTTCTTCTTCTCCGACGAACATCGTCAGGCTCGGCTAACATCGTCCAGCTCGACGAATATAGTCCAGCTCAGCTTCCTTCTTCTCCAGATCCCATTCTCCGAAGCTCGACGAAGCTTCTCCGGCGGACTCTTCCATTCTCCGTCGGACTCTTCTTCTCAGATCCAAGATCCCGCATTTTGGCTCAGATCTCAAATTTCGGGTTCTTCAAGCAACTCAGATCCCAGATCTTCGGGTTTTGTTTGCTATAAGGGTTCTTTGTTGTGAGGTTCTTGGCTTTGGTATCTCTTTTGGTTCTTGGCTTTGGTTCTTGACTGTGCAGGATTTGCTGCTTCTTGTTCGTGAAGGTTTGCTTGACTGTGGCTGTGAGGGTTTTGCTTCTTGGCTGCTTCTTGTTTGTAAGTGTTTGCTGTGAGGCTTCTTGTTTGTGAAGGTTTGCTTGACTGTGGCTGTGAGGGTTTTGCTTGCTGTCAAGTTTCTTGTTTGTTGTTTGCTGTGAGAGTTCAGATCTTCGGGTGCCAGATTTTGTTTGCTGTTAGATTTGCTCAGATTTGCTCTCAGATTTGTTTGCTGTGAGGGTTTTCGAATAACCTTTGCTTGTGCCACAGTTATTTCAGTAGCAACGACAAAGCAGTTGCAGTTATGGCTTCATCTTCTTCCTTGACTTCAACAGCTTCCATGGCGGTGACTTCGCCTGTTGTTACTTCATGGTCTCTTCTTTCTTCTCCGGCCCGCCCCACAACGCCGCTGTCGGGTTTTCACCCGTCACAGATCACATCTCAATGGATCTACACGGACCAGATCATGCCGTCTTCCTCTTCGACGGTCTTCCCTGCTACATCGGAAGAGTTTCCTCCTCAGTTTTATCCCTCCAGTTCTTCCGCTGCACCTCTTATTCCGAACGTGAGTTATACTCCACCGCCAGTTAAATCGGTGGTGACGATAACTCTTTCGATGGTCGAAGATTATCTTGTTTGACGTGCATAAATGGAATTGTTCCTCTTGTCCTATGGTTTCATTGGTTTTGTGGACGGATCCGTTGTTTCGTCTCCCATGCACCTTCTTCAGGCATCGTCTGCACCGATCCTCAATCTGGATTATTTTCAGTGGCAGCGGATTGATCATATGGTTCGATCTTGGATTTTTGCTACTCTTTCACGTGATATATTGGTGGAGGTATTGAATCTCCAATTGGCTTGTGAGATTTGGGATCGTCTTAATCAACGTTTCATGTCAGTCTTCATGGTTAGGTCAATGGAACTAAAGCGGAAGTTGACATCCTTTTGCAAAGCTTCATCGGATTCTATGGAGAAGTATCTCCGTGACATCAAGATTCTTACGGATTCATTGGCTGCAATCAATTCACCCGTTTCTAACGCTGATTTGATTGAGCACACTTTGATGGACCTTGGTACGGAGTATGAATCGCTTATTGTTGTGGTTATGAACGCCCCGATTGCTCCTTCATTCGATGACATTCGTTCAAAACTTCTTCTTCACGAGCAG
>LIEC01003987.1:1390-25621 GCA_001925005.1 Drosera capensis | reverse complement strand
TTCAAGTGTTTTTGAGTGTTTTAAGCTCATTTAAAGGGTCTTTTCCTAGTTTCTTACCTTTTCAAGTCATTAGAGTTGTTTTTATGTTGTTTTTAGCCTGTTCTAGGGGTTTTGAGTGTTTTAAGCTCATTTAAAGGGTCTTTTCATAGTTTTTATGTTTTTTTTAGCCTTTTCAATTGTTTTTGAGTGTTTTTCGCTCACTTAAAAGGTATTTTACTAGTTTCTTACGTTTTCAAGTCATTAGAGTTGTTTTTATGTTGTTTTTAGCCTTTTCAAAGGGTTTTGAGTGTTTTAAACTTATTTCAAGGGTCTTTTCATAGTTTTAAACTTGTTCTTAGCCTATTGATGTGTTTTTATGTTGTTTTTAGCCTTTTTCAAGTGTTTTTGAGTGTTTTAAGCACATTTAAAAGGTTTTTTCATAGTTTTTATCTTTATTTTAGCCTTTTGAAGTGCTTTTTTGTTTTATTAACTTTTTCAAGGGGTTTTGAGTGTTTTAAGCTCATTTGAAGGGTCTTTTCATAGTTTTTATGTTGTTTTTAGCCTTTTCAAGTGTTTTTGAGTGTTTTAAACTAATTTGAAGGATCTTTTCATACTTTTTTACGTTTTCAAGTCATTAGAAATGTTTTTATGTTGTTTTTAGCCTTTTCAAGGAGTTTTGATTGTTTCAAGCTCATTTCAAAGGTCTTTTCATAGTTTCTATCTTGTTTTTAGCCTTCTGAAGTAATTTTATGATGTTTTTAGCCTTTTCAAGGGGTTTTGAGTGTTTTAAGCTCATTTCAAGGGTCTTTTCATAGTTTTTATGTTGTTTTTAGCCTTTTCAATTGTTTTGAGACTTTGATCCTACATCCTAAAGGATTTGTGATATTTTTCTGCCTATGTTCATCCCAAATATTTATCTAGAACCTTCTGAAGTAATCTGTATCCAGGTGATCAACATTGGCCCTTCCAACTGTGATCGACTACTGCTCTACATAAAGTTTCCTAGACTGCAACTTACTATCTTATTTCTCAACCTAAGTAATCAACCATGAACATATCTTATTCTAAAATTTTGTTAATCAATTTATATACAATTGGAGAGATTGTACATTCCTAACAATAATACTCGCAAAGCATGAATAGTTAATTGCAAATCTATGGAACCCTATGGTCCTTGTTAACTCATACAAGATCACACATTGTCATCCAAGGTTTAAATATAAATATTAAGATCATATCATTTAAGTTTCACATAGTGAATGACACACCGTAAAAGTTTGAATATTTCATGTATTGAATTTGTACTTGTACTTCTGGTTTAAAAGACAAACAAGGACAACACTCTAATAATATAGATAGTGCGTCTAATAATCCAATAGTGCGTCCTGATCAAAATCCCAGAATTGATCTAACTAGACAAAAGAATAAATGAAAACAAAAACACCCTCAGTAACATTAGCAACCTAATTCGTCAAAAAAGAATGAAACATAAAAATTATGAATAACCAAACCTAATTGTGAATAACCAAACCCCTTTCAACAAGATAAATAACCTAGCAGTGCGCTTGTTAAATTTGAGTAGTGCCCTATGAAAACAAAAGCTATTATGATTCTAAATAATGAAAATGCCTAAAGTAACGCTTTCCTGCATGTCAGGGTTATGATTACCAATCATACCGCATTTGGAGCACATTATCCCCCTCACCATCTCACCCTTTGAACGAAAAATGCCTCTTTCCAGGACGACCCAGTTGCTTGCTCAAAGATGGTGGAACAATATCATGGGGCACAGACTGCGAACACTTAAATACCATCGACGAATGGACAAAAAAGATGATCCCCTCATAACTCTTGCAATAGTTTGCCATGAGAAAGTACTGTTCCAAAATATCTATTATCTTCAAATTATATTGGGTTATTGCGGTTGCTTCATGCATACACGAAAATTACCCAAAAGGAAGAAAAAAAATCAAATGATAATTAATAAATTAGGGATGACTTTATATATATATATAAAAGTTTTAAAAAGAAGGTGTATTGGTAAAATTTCGTGAAGAATTTACGAAAAAATAATGTTCGAATGTCTCATGACATAAGGTAGAAATTCACACTGATTGTAAGTCAAAATCCTACATCTAAATTCAGACGAAGGGCCTATAACTTTAATGGGAAAAAAAAGGGTTATGTATGATATAAGAAAAATATGTGACTAATTTAAAATCAATCAACATGATCGATTTTATATCATAAAAATAAAGATTTGTGGAAAGATGTTATAACAATCCCATGATATATATACACTAACCCGGTTATAGCATTTGAAAATGACCTCTTTTTTGGCCCATTATTTGTAAGTTAGGAAAAAAACAAACTTCATCAGAAAAAAAAAGTGAAGGAAACGTCGAGGGCATAACTCTGGCACCTAAACAAGATCGAGTTTCATAATATCTCAATTAAAAGGGATGATTTATCTCATCAATTACAACAATCTAGTAATCATTCTAAACCATTTTAACTTCCTTTTACCATAAAGAACCACAAATTTCGAGTGGGTGATCCCTAGAGTTTCAAAGTTCTTCAATGTCCCCTTCATTATAAATTCTTTGAATTTGATGGACTGAAGTTATCGGATTAGGGATTAATTCATCTTAATTTTTTATTTCAATTTGTGAGTTTATAGCGATTTTTTGTCTTTATTTTTTATTGTCATCCTATTGAGATGTGTTTCCTTCTTTTACTCTGTTTGGGTGATGAATTGTTATTTTCTTTTGTTTCTCTTCTTTTTCTTCCTATTTTTTTTTAATAGAAATTGCCCGAAATGAGGCACTTTTTAAAAGGAGTTGGATCCTCTCTCGTGAAGATCGAACCGTCTTTGTGTTGTTTGGATTTGTTTTTTATTTTTATTTTTCACTTTTAAATTTTTTTTAAAAAAAATTAAAACTCTATCAAAAAGTATCAACCCTAAACAAAATCTACACAAAAAAATTTAATAAAAATAATCTCTTACAAAATTCTACATATAAATTTATTTTTAATCTGCTATAGCGGGGTTTAGATGGATTAATCCAGCCTCCCAATTCCCTATTACGACGTTTCTGTTACGTATCACTAGGCTTCCAATGTTTTCGATAAGTAAACCAATGGCAATGGAGAGGAGAAACAAAGACGACAAAATCACAGGCGCCGGCGATCCTCCTCCGCCTCGGCCCGCCGGCCACCCTCAGCACCAACCGCAAAGGGGCCCGCCGCCACCCCCGCGGTCCAAGTTCAAGCCCGTAGATCGCGAAAAGGTCTCTCAAAACCCTATCTTTGAATCCTCTCGATGTTTTTAGATTCGATGTTGAAGCAGTGATTTGGGGAGGCTGTCTGGGGTTGAGAGGGTTCGGGGTGAGATTTGAGGGATTGAGTGGTGATGGTGAGGTTGGATTTTCGAGGATGGGATTGGTTTTGTGTGTGTTGAAGTGAAAATTAGGGTTTTGGATGTGTGAGTTCTGTTGATAGAGTGGTTGGTTTTGATGCTTGGTAGTCTAAATGCAGTAAAACTGAAGTGAAAAGTAGAGATTTCGGTGTGATAACAAACAATTATGTCTTGAATCATGGAAAATAGGAGTTTATGGAAGGGTTGCTCTGCATCTAATGCAGCCGCAAGTTCTTCTTCTCTTGTTAGGGCGAAAAATGCGATTCGATATATAGAACTTATGAAAATGATGCAATAATTTTGTGTCGATCATTAGTAAATGAGGTACAACTTGGAACAATAAAACTTGGTTCAATAAAGAATTAGAATAAATAATTAATCATGTGTTGAATCTCAGATTCCGGGGTTTAGAGAAGGAAAATGGTGTTTGAGAATTACAAGAAAACTGTGCTGGGATTTTGATATGATGTATCTCAAATACTCGCATTTGTATGATTTATGATGAAAACAATTGAACTAGAAGTGCAACTCTTGTATAATATGACAATGCTAGCCTGCATTTCTCATTTGTCTGCATGTCAAGTTAAGGTTATGGATTTTTATTACTAGTTTGCATGTGTCTTTGTTTTTTCATGCTTGTTGGAAATGATGTCGATGCTGTCGGCTGACTACTTTTTTGTTTTACTATGTAACTCAGACATGCCCGTTGTTGCTTCGGGTTTTCACCCAGGTATGTGTGCAATATCCCAATCTATGTTTAATTTACTAACATATCTTCTTCCCTAACCCAAGGACTTTAATGTGTATGACTCTTATAGCCAGATCAAACGATATTGTATTTCGATCAGTTACCAAATATGTTTGTGCTGGCTGTGACTTGTCCACCAGCATCTGGCTTTCTGGCATGAACAAATATTTCCTTTGGGTAGCTGGAGATCAATTTATATGGATCAACCACTGCGGTTTCCATATCCAACCCCCCTCAACTGTCCTCATTGGCTTTTATTGCAGCCTCGAGGCCATTCAGTTAGGGGTGCAATCACACATGGTAGAGATGGAGGGGTTAGAAGATAGGAGGGGATGTGAAGACAGAAGAGAGATGTAGTTGTAGGAGATAGGAGAAGTGGTGATTGAAAGGGTCTTGTCAGGGGCATGTATTGCAGTTGCAGCCTACTGGTTTGATGTTGTCGCAACAATAAAGCCATGGAGAGATGAAAAGGAAGAGATTTGTGGGAGCAAGGAGGGGAAAATGGTTTTAGCAATATTTTTTACTAAATGCTGAAACTGCAAATGGTGTTCGGAGCATGGTTTTAGATAACGGATAGCGGATAGTGTATAGCAAAGCATATCAAATAGCGGAAGATGTATCGGGGTTATGACCAAATATCGGATTTTCTTAGATAAATGTTTTTTTTTTAAAAAAAAAATCTAAGTACTTGTTTATAAACTATTCATTCAAAAACAACTAGTAGAATTCATTCAATGACAAAAATGCAAACAATTCATCTTTGTAACTCTATTTTACTTCCAAATTCTATGGAGAGAATACTTCAACATCAACATGATGAATTGATTAACTTGCAACATTTACAGCTTCTTTAAACCACAAATAATATGAATTTATAAAAATTTAAAATGATTTTTTTTTCCATATCGGATATCAGGCCGAGATAACGGATATCAGACTAATATTGCGAGTCAAACCCGCTATAGCAGCAATATTGATCAATTTTTTTCGTACCGGTTATAATACTCATATCTTAGCGGTCAAAGGTCGCAAACCAATACATCGGTCGATATTGCGGCCTCTAGGACCGATATTTTGAACAATGGTTCGGAGCCATGATAATAACACCATTGATGTTGAAAGATTTGTCATTGGAGTATTTACAATATTTTCTTATATTTGTAGAAAGGAGGTCATCATACAAAAGAAGACTTTGCCATTCGAGGCAAGGAACCGAAAGATGAGGTTCAAATTTATACTTGGAAAGATGCAACTCTTGGAGAGCTGACTGATCTGGTATGTATTTAAATTCTTAAGGTAATGGTTTTTTTATTTGTTTTCATAGTTCCTCTGTACAACTCTGCTTTAAAAGCAACGTTACTTAGTGAAACATCAGTGCTAATCCGTGTTTCAGCCTTGGTGATTTCTCCAATGAGTGACTGATTGGTATCCTCTTCAGGTGAAAGAAGTTCACCCAGAGGCTAGGAAACGTGAAGCTAAATTGTCCTTTGCCTTTGTATATCCAGATAGAAACGGTATCTTCACTGTGCGGCAGGTTAGTGTCCCCATCTTCTCATGAATTAAATGAAAAGAAAAGATTGAATCCGTCAGTACCATGCAATTTGCTTCAGTGTTCCTAGCTCATGAACTTGGATCATACGACCTCTTGGTTTTAGTCTTAGTTGATGTCAGGAAGTTCATAGGCTCATACCCTCTTTTTCTTTTTCTTGTTTCACGTTTTTTTCTGTCACTGTAGCTTGCATCCCAACCATGGAGGACCCTTGACCCATATGATTTCATTCTTTCATCTTTAGCTGAAGGTCAAGAATATGGCAGTTCTCCTTGTTCGTGTATGATGAGAATTCATCCTAGGAATTTCGCATTTGACTGATGCACAATGTACTACATAACTAGTATCTGTTACTCTGGTTCTATGTTTAAATGGGCGGATACAATTTCTCTTGCTCTTTTCCCTTTTAAATGGACGGATACAATTTCTCTTGCTCTAATCTCTAGTTGCACACGTGGTTTGGACTTGTTTAGGTGGGAATGACTTACGCCAATGCGAACAAAAGGAATTTAGATGAAGCCAAGGCATTGGCGGAGCTAAACTTCCAGGTATGACTTTTGTTTTTTTAGTCGCAAATGTGGGACACTTGCAACCCGGTTCGCTCAATCGACGAAATTGGACCATTGTACTCAATGGCCGAACTGACCGATTCAGCCTATTATGATGTCTAATAACTATCCTGATTAACCAGATCAGTAGAGTAGATGAGATATTGGGTAGAAACTTTGCCAAACTAGCCAACCAATCTGGTGAATCAATTGAATTACTTTTGATTGAATTATCCATTGATGAGCTACTGATATGCTAAATCGGCAACATTGCAGACATGATTTGCAAACTTGCCTGATCGATGATCACTGAGCTATTCTATCTGTATCTTTTGCGCAGATTGGGGATTACTTGGATGTAGCGATTCTGTAGAGCTGGGATGATGATGGTCACTTGTGTTGCCAGCGAGGAAGTTATATGTGAACTAGTCCGTGGTGCTAGTAGGTCTTGTGCACTAAAATCATTCCCTATTCGAGCATGTATCGCGATATGCAAGTGTAACTTGACAAGTCGTGGATAATAGAAGTTCATTTCAGTTTTGAGCCTTTTGTTTGTGCTTTCTAGTACACTGAACTGATGATTTTCATGTAATTGTGTTCGCTGAAGTCTGGTGTTGGTTGTTTCTTTCTGGCTTTACAGGTTTAAAGTAGATTAATCTCATGACTCTACTTATTATGTCTGCGGCATATAAGGGGTATACATACATGAAGATTATAACTAGCAATTGAACCTACCCTGGAGATTTCATAAAAACTTTGGGTACAGGTTTTGTAATTTATACAGGTTCAAGACGATAGAAAAAATACGGGGAATAGAATCGACTCAATTTCATGTTTGCCCGTAAGTTAAGTTGGATTTGGAAAATGGGGCAATTTTTATCCTTCCCCGCTTATACTTTCTACAAGAAAGAGGTTGATACTGTATGAAAAGGTCGCAAGCTAGTTGTATGTGTTTTCATATAGTCAACTATACTGACAAAATGTCATGCAAACCATCACTATACTAACCATGGCAATCGGGAAAGCGTTCCAAGATCCAACTGCATGCAGACATGTTGATTTTCCTTGAGTATTTTTTATGAACACATATGTATTTGGGTTTGATTTATATAAAGATATAGTAATAATATTTTAATTAAAATAATTAAAGATATGATTTTTAGTGAAAAATCATATGTTTTATGATGTTTATATATTTATTTCAACTCTCGAGATAGTTGTTCCTTCTGTTCTCCTTCTTCCTCTGTTTTGAAAAACAGAGAGTTTCATCTTCTTTCATTGTTTGTTTGAGAAATAAGAAAAATTAATATTATCAACATTGCGATGATTTTTTTTGAAGATCATGTAATTGTTATCCAATGATGATTTATCTCTAACCGTTAATAACAGTCTTAGAGAGTGTTCCTCGAAAATGACTCAAAGCCGATAATAAATATTTTCTCTAACCCTTCTCATTTGCCCACATCAAATCAAATTTTTTGCCAAGAATTCTAAGACGTTATTTGTGAATGGAAGAAACTCAATGGTGGATTGGGTCATCTAAAATGAAAAGATGTCATCTGATGTTGGTGTACGGTGGAAGAATTCTAAGCACTTGTATTAGATTATGTAAAATAATAATTTTTTCAAAAATAAAAAATTAGAATGATGATGTGATATAAAGTTAAATGATATTGAAAAATTATATCGACATGTGTGTTAAACTGTAAAAATTATAATGTGAAAGAAAAATTCTACAAAGTTATCGTATTGCTATATAATTCTTGATTTTTATCGGTCAATTTATTATATCATTATGTATAATGAAGAGTGAAAATAGAGAAAAAAAAATTATAAAGATTCTAATGCCAGTGCTCTTATGTCACTTTATAACAGAAGCAAACAGATAGCAATCATACTTGAAGAAAACCAATCTGTTTATGAGATGTTGAAGAAAAATGGCACAAGCATGGTTAAAGCCTCACAAGATGTTGATGCCTACGTCCGAGGGAAGATGGATTATGTTTGTACAAAAAACAATAACAAGATTGTATGATCGTGAACTGAAGATCTAGATGATAACGGGATCGTCTGACAATGACCAAGACTAAAAAAAGAAAATAATAATCTTGAATCGTGTATAGAATATGTGATTGTGAAGTTGGGGGATCTATGCCTTGCATCCCCTATATTTATAGGTTTTTTATATGTTACGAAGATAACCTTATCTGTAGAAGATTTAGCTAGAAAGATAGAAAAAGAAACACCTTACATCTTTACATAAGGTTGTCTTAAGATCTTTATCCTCAGGATTATTTCTTAAGTCCTTTTATCCACCATTGATATATTATCTTTATCACAAGAAGACATGATCATTATTTTTGTGATAATCAGTATGTCCCCGAGTTTCGTGGCTGATTTGCTTCAAGTCGGTCATGAAGTTTGTTTGTAAATGACCAAGTTACAATATGTCGGGTATGAGGATCACTTCATATCTTCCTTCTTGTCCGAGATGCTTATAATTGAATAGTCCGACCTTATATCTCTCTTCATTGCTTATTCGAGAATCTTCCTAGAACTTGGCTTCTCGATGTGATAGTCTGATTTATTGATCCGACCAAGAGGTTTGTTAGTTTGAAAATCAAATATTCCATTCAAATCTGGTATCTCATCTGTTGCCTTGGGAATATGCACAGTTGTCACCATGCGGTATGCTTTTAATGATGATGTGCTGTCATCATCAATTCTTTCAAAAGACGTTTTGTAATGCTCGAGGTTGGACTCGTGGCATGATTTGTGTCGCGTGATTTGTGTCCTTGATCCCTTCTTGATGGGAGATCTCCAGATGATTATAGGTTTCCATTTTTGTCGTTTTCTTCTCTATATATATTGGCTTCATGTTTCTCTCACTCCTTTCTCTTTCCTTATGTCATCTTTCTCTCTCTTATATAGGTTTTCCATTACCGCCGGTGGTTTTTCAATCCGACTTCTTCCTTTGTCTTCAACACTTTTTCTCTACCAGGTTACGACTTCAAAATGTTAAGCGTTTACTATATCGCAAGTGTGTAAGTGAACGTGTCGCTTATCAAGTAATAAAGGAGAGTAAGAGTATCGTCCCATGAGGAAATAGGTTCCTAACGATCAATGCCATAGTCTTAAGTGGCTCAAACTAAAGTAATCGAGTGAGGTTTTAAGATAAGAAAATTAGGAAATGAAGAAAGTAGGCTAAGTACTAAACTAGACGTCAAGTGATATTGAAGTGGGGATAGAGTTACGACTTTGTTATCATAGTGTGTGATCTCCGTTCACTCTAATTTAGTTGTTCCTTAGGTGTCTAGGTTGCTAGTCGGGGATCCCTAAGCTATACGTTAGTCTCTCTTGAGATCTAAGGTAAATCTCTTTAGACGTCACCTCAACGCTTCATTACCAGAGGTGAATGTTCCTAGCAAGTGATGTGGTTCTCTGTTCACCTAAACGACTACGAGAGTCATGCAAGCGATCTCTCAACCTTGTATTCAACTCTAGGTTGTGGGTTTCCTAAGTCACGTTTACACCTATCCTCTCGAAATCAAGGCAAATAACGAGATCAACGTAAGGTGATCAATCAAGTGAAGCACACTAAGTTCAACAACCAACACACAACTATAACAATGCATAAACAACTAAATTAAGACATGAAAATTATCACAACACTATAATAACTATATCGCAACCCTAATCGTGGGTTTAGCTCATGATTTGGAGGAAAAGACAATACATCAAACACCTCATGTGCACACAAACCGCATACAAGCCATCATCAAATTCTAACACAAAATAATGAGATAACCAAGGATGATCTCCACTAATGAGATGATGAAGAATGATCCAAAATCTTCCTTGATCTTCCTTCGCCTTCAATGTAGTTGAATTGATGATGGAAATTCCTAAAACAATCACCAAACCATCAACACTTAAGAAAAATCACCAGATGCCCAAAATGTGGGTTGTGGTAAGGACACCTGCAACTGAGGCATTCACAACAACAATCATTCCTATCATTAATCTAGGAACGGAATTGACCGTGATTGAAGCTGACCAGCCTCAGCTGCATCAGAAGCATGGCCACAATAACAACCACAACTACATAATCTTCAAAGAAGAAATCATCAAAGCGCTACACATGATCCAAGCCATACAAGAAAAGATTCTAGAACACAGAGCTAAGACGGATGAAATGCTGGGCAAACCTCAGAAGGAAGCAATGATACAAAAGTTCATCAAGCAGCACAAGCTCTCAATCAAGAGAACATCCAAAGTTGCTAGGCCAAAGCTCATTCCATGAGGACCAACCACAAGGTATAGGATAAATGCAGACGGCTCAAGGACAGAAATTGAAATAGTTGATGGTATGTCAGAACAGCAACCTTGGAGATTTATGATTATCTCTCAAGGCTAGCAGTCGACAGATTACAATCATCACGAGATGATGATAGTAACGATGAATTCCCACAGCTAGAATACCATGACCATGATAATGGCATCATTGATGAAGTAGCAGAAAAAGGGATCCGGGAGCAATCAACAACAGAACCATCTATTGCAGAAGAGCTAGTACCAGAGTATATTGCCGTTGAGTCCACAGCAGCAGAGCCTACTCCTTCAAAATCAGCAGTGCAGGAAGAAACAACAGCAGAGACATTACCAATTAGGGATGCAGCAGAGACTATCCTAGAAGAAACTACGACAGACTATTAGCAGACTAATGAGCAAGCATAATTCACCCAAGTTACCACACTTGACTTCACTCCTACACAGATAGAGGAAATAGTCATAGTGGAGGATAAATCAGTAGAAACAATCTCATTACCAACAGAGGAGCAGAGTGTAGCAAACAACACTCTCAAAGGTGTCATCCTTGAAGAAATAACCAAACACCTAATGAGTGACACTCCCTCGGGCCAGGAAAATATGCAACGTCAAGATTCATTTCCACTGAATCTGGAGTTTTCATCCCCACTCTTCATTTGGAATAGTGTAGACTGTGGTAGATCTATCATCTGTGGGCTTTTCTCCAAGGCGGACTCTACAGTGGTACATTTGAAATTCAAATGACACCCCAGACTGTAGCTAGGAGTCTAAAACAAGCCCTTGCAGATGTTAGATTGAAACCAATCCATGAAAGCCCATCCTTTATTACAAGAATAGTTGTAGAGACTGAACTGTCTATACATCAATAGTCATCTCCATCAAAAACTGTTGTGGAATATATACTCAGGTAACTGGATCAGGAAACCTACAACATGCATCAGTGGACAAGGGATGTATTCAAGGAACTTCTCAATAAACTATAACCAGTTGCAGACGAGTTGGAAGCTGAGAAGACTACTAGGGAAAGGTGTTTTGAAGACTTTCAGGAAACTTTCTCCAACATGGCTGATGGTCTTATAGATCAAATACAAAGGGATAACGCCCTAAATCATCAGCACTACAGGCTCAATTCCTCAAATCTGAACAAGCTAAGGGGACAACACTCAGCTGACCTGCGCAAACTACAAGCATCCTTGAAGACCACTCAGCAACAGCTTACGAAGCACATTCGCAATAATGACACAAAGCTTGGCTTGTTGAAAAACAAGTTTCAACTTGAAACTGTCAAAGCTATAGTTTCTCAGCACACTACAACTTCTGAAATAAAAACCCCTTAGAACTGTAATAAAAGTCCTTACAGCTGCAATACTAACAATAAAGAGTAGAAAACAACAGAGTAAGAAAAAGTTGCAGCCAGGAAAAAGGCACTAGAGAAATATAACAAAGCCATCTGTAGATGAGCTAAAAAAAAATCAACAACAGCAGAAGGAGAAAGGGATGCAAAGCGGCAAAAGCCTCAAGGGGAAAGATCATCAAGACACAGAACTCAAGGGGAGCAAACCCCACAAGAGAGGCCATCAAGGCATAGATCTCAAAGGGAGCAGCCACACGGAGAGAAAAGAATACATCACAAAACATCTTAGGATCAACTTCACAAGCGCAACAATGATAGTGAACATCACAGGAAAAAGATATAGTCTAAGAAATTAGATTAAGTTCTTTTTATCAAACTATGTGATTAAAGAGTTAACTTGATGTTTTACTTAGAATTTTTATTAGCATCAATTTATGGGAAGATTGATAGCATCAATTTTAAAACAACCTATTCACTCCCCAAGGTTGTACCTGGTGGTCTTACATACTCTTCTTTCTTGGAGCTGATATCACTTCAGTGTATTGTCGCTCGAATGAAACATTCGTGATTCCTAGTTTTTGCTAAGTGTATCTACTACCCGTATGAAAGCTATACTCTAATCGCTGAGTTAAGCAGGTCATTTTGCATCCCAACAAAATGGGACCCATCCCAGGAATTAGAAATGGGATATTACTTACTAAGCTAACCAGTACCAGCACTTTGTGGATTAGATATGCATATGTTAGTTACCTTTGACTCGATTGGTGAAATAGTATCTCTCTCCAAAAAAACAGTTTTAGCGATACAGAAAGAAGATCTTGTGTTGAGAATAAACAAGATATTGAGGAATTATCTATACGTAAGATCATAATTATTGATAGGGGCCTTTTCTATAGAAAAAAGGAATCTTTTATTACAATAGAAGCAGAAGTGATGTGAATTATTCAAAAATCGAAGTCTATTTGCTTTACAAAAAGAAGGAAGCAATGAACTTCTAATGTGATATCTTTCTTTTCTTAATAAAAAAGCTAAATGAAAACTGAACTAAATGATCAACGAAGCGAAATCTTATAAAGTGTTATACTCCAAAGATTACAACTTGCAGATTACAGTATGATGTTCTATAAGACTCCAATATTTTGTTACAACACATTTGGAATTGCAATTTTAAAAAAACCATTTTTTCATACCAGGATCAAGCATATTGATGTCAGATATTATTTTATTAGAGATCATATGCAAAAAGATCATATTAATTTGGAATATATTCCAACAAAAAAAATAAATTATAGACTGAGGTGAATTGGGTATGATTGATTTGAATCAATAAAATGACCAAAATGCTCTATTGATCTACTCCCCACATGTGGAATGCAAATCAGCATTATTCTTACTCTATTGCACTTCTATTTTTGGAAAGAAATAATGTCTTAAAAATGATTGTCTAGAATCCCACAACAGTCAAATCAATGATTGAATCTGCGTAACGGTTAGTTGTAAAATGACAACGTTAACTATTTCAAAGAGTATAAATTTTGAAAAATTTTCAACCAAAAACACTTTTACTCCCTTATTCTCTCTCTATTGCGCTCAACTGTAAAACCCTACTGCAAACCCTAGTTTGTGAATTCTTGCAATTCACTCTCACGAACTCAAAAAACTCTTTCAATTTCACGAAAAATGGCCAACATTCTATCTAACACTCCTCTCAAGAGAAACAAATCTTAAGAGCAACGTAGCCCAACAAGAGAGGTTGAGTTGCAGACGGAAGTAGTTCTTGATTTCGAAACACTAAAACATGAATCAGATAAAGTGAAAGAAATATCCGAGCTAATTCAAGATGCAGGCCTTAAGCATTTCTGTGAGAAGACAAGAAGAGTCTATGACGACGAAGTACTTGACTTCATTGAGAAGTCCAAGGTTGCTGAGGATTTTCAAGGTATCACACATACATCCAACAAGAAAGTAAAGATAAGCATCATTCCAAGAGACTTCGAACAGCTATTTGGAGTTTCAAATGAAGGACCCAGAGACATCCCACCCTCTATGGTGACTGATGGGACGCACGCAATGCTTAGTGAAGAAACACAAAAGGAAGGGGTACGAACCATGAAGAAATATCTATCCAATGAACACAAAGCTACTTGCAGACGTTTTAAAGAAGGTACTTATGTCCAGGGAATTCTCCATGGATTAGATCACTTCTGATCAATAAGAAATAATATGTGCAATCCTCACCAAACACAAGCTCAATTAGGCCAAGCTAGTAATGTATCAATTGGCAAAGGCTTTAGAGGGTAAACAATCTTTATTTGGAAGAATCATAAGCATCATTCAGAAATAAAAACTCAAGCTATCTGACAAGGGAGGAAGACCATGGAGTGTGGTCAAGCAGATTGATGTGCGAAAGATTGGGAAGCAGTCAATAGGTTTCTCAAAAAAACCAGCAGTAGTGCAGACTACAGTAAAGTCTGACAAGAAGAAGCCTGAAAAGGTCAAAGCGAAGATGATCAAGAAGGCACTAAACAACAGATCGAAGCAAACAAGGAGTAAACTTGTTCTACAGACCTCATAAAAGAGGAAACAATGTCGAAGCTTCCTACTGCACAGCCTACAGAAATGAAGGCAGAAGCCCAGTCTGTACCAACAAAAAAGCATACTGAATCAACAGCAATTGAGGGATCATCCTCAAAGACCTTATCGTCAAAAGAACCAGAGATTGCAGCACTTCTGATGCAAACATAGCACTAAAGTAACTAAAGGCTGGTGCTGATAAAAATCTTCAAAATCTCATTCTGAAAACTCAGAAAAGCTATAATGAAGTCAGAGAAGGACCATAAGCACAGTTGCACAAGGCTACAGAAGAAGGGAGATTGAATCCATTGAAGTCAAGCTTAGAAAGATACAGACTGAGCAACCACAAAGCACCTCTACTGCAATTGCATTGACAATGCGGACTGCTGCAACTGAGGCATTCACAACAACAATCATTCCGATCTCTAATATAAGAATGGAATTTGCTGTGATTGAAGCTGACCATCCCTCAACAACATCAGAAGCATGTGCCACAATAACAACTGCAACCACACAATCTCCAGAGAGGAAAGAAATCATAAAAGCGTTGCAGATGATCCAAGCCATACAAGAAAAGGTTCTGAAACACAAAGTCAAGACTGACGAAATGCTGGACAAGCCTGAGAAGGAAGCAATGATTAAAAAGTTCACACAAAGTAGAATGCGATGGATATGCTTTTCAAGATAGTTCCCAAGATCAAGTTTGAACGTTGCTTAGACTTGATCAACGTTTCTTCATGCTGAGTTTGTGATGGTGCATCCCTGCCATGTGAAGGGGGGATGCGAGAACGTGTCAGGCTGTGACATGGAGGTTCGCTAGTGACTTGCTCTTGTATGGATTGTTGTTGGTATAGATCGTGAAGTAAATGTCAAAGATAAAGATTGTTATTTTTTTACATTAACTTTTGACATATATATATCCTTATTGTGTAGAAAAATATAGAAACAAAATTAGGATTTCAAGAGCGATAGACAAGAGTGAGAGCGATCTTAAAAGAGAAATCATTATAACATGATTTCTTGATTAATTAAATTTTCTCTTCCCGTGGGTTTTTTTCTTCCACTTGAGAGTTTTTTCAAGTAAATTTAGTATCATTTTTAATTCTTGTTTATTATCGATTGTGTTGGTGAGTTGATCGATTGCCTAGTGGATTATAATTCTGTGATTATCTCGGGTGTTAATCGCAACAAAACAGGGAAACTAAGATAATCTGGATTATATTTATAAGACTAAGCAAAATTATCCCATATTAGTTTGCAGTCTGCACATAGGAGGTTTGTTTATGGTTTGGTTGCACAATAGGGTTGTATTTCTTATTTTATGTCAAATTATTGGGGAACCTAATTTTGTGTACAAGGAGACAAACCATGATATTCCAAGAATGTTATTTTTTTCGTCACTAGAAAAATATGAAAGACACGGTTTTTATGAATTTACGGATGCTTAAACAAATATTAAGCATGAGCATGCCAGGGTATGCCATGACAAATAATCAATACATTAATTTCTTTCCATCATAACCAATTGTCTATGGCATAGCACGACAACCTTTGATATACCATTTTGGATTGTCCACAGCAATTATATATTTATATTGATTGATTCCACGGTAATTTATTGTCTCTGACCTAGTGCGAGATGCCTTGACACATCACTTTTGATTTTGTACGTCAATTAAATATTGATGTCTCATTGGCAAGATATGTTATAACTAAAACATGAAGCAACCATCATTTCAAAAGTATAACAAAATTGTACGTTGGGAAAATCTGATACATCTTTACAATTGTGCTTTTGCAGAAGTAGTGTTTGATCATCTCACAATTTGTATGGTGTTCAATATACCGACTGACTTGAAGAATATTTAGGGCAGTAGTTGCGTCCAGAGGCCAATTGAATAGCCGGAGATGAAATAGCACACTATATACAGAAAGGATAAATGCTACAGTTACATACCAGCTTCTGCTTCCAAGTTGACATTTTGAAATAGACACATTTGAAGAAGCCAGAGTTGACAACCTAGAAACTGGAAAGCCCAATCTGCTTTGCTTCGATACAGACTGTGTCTTGAGTATATGAGTTTCTTGTTTAGTCTTGAGTGAGATAGCAGAGAGGCCTGAATCTGTATCTGTCAGTATTGAAATGTTACCGCGTGCTATAAAAGTACAGTAAATATGGGAAACCGAGAAAATATTACTAGTAACTCCAGATCCATCTTAAGTACTCGGGGTTAAAACGATATCAATCCTATAAAAATAACCAAGGGGATCATCGTAAATGAACAGAAAGATTGGACGGAGGATCAACACCTGTAGAACCACAGCTGGTTTCAGATGGCTTTGAAGGCTGAATTCCTAAACGATGAGACATTTAGTGGACTGTGAACAACTATAGTACTTCGCAGCATGGGTTACATGAAACATAGGCTTTAGTTGGTTGGGGCACCATATGCATACGAGAGATATCAGTTACGAGTTCGCTCGTTCTATAAAAGATCAGAGGACAAAGTCTCCTGCAGCTAATCCCCAGCTACTAACATTATACAGCAATAAATAAATAAACAATTACCTTGTTTTATAGACTGATTTTATACTGGCATAATCAATAAGGAAAGAAGAAACAGGAGTTTAGATTTCCTGTACTCATGATGTTACGATTGAACCGTGCCAATGATGGGCATTAGAAACTCTGCCTCTTCCAACAAGTTGTAATATTCTTACATAAAATTGATGCTAGCACTTGAATAAAAATCGGTAAGATAATCAAAGAGACCAATAGAAAAAAGATCGTACCTCAAAACTTAAGCATTGCTTCCTTCTGGCAGAGTAATCAGACGTTCTTTCTTATCATATACTAATTCGGTGCCACAACTGGAGAAAAAAATGTGACGAATATAAACCGTCAAGTACAAAATCTGATATAAATATGATCCAAAAACATACTTGGTGCACTTCACATTGTTTACTTTCCCACCACTTTTGATGTTCAAAATAGTCCCAAAAAAGGAGTTGTTCTCTGTGCCACAGTTCGGACAGGGGCCCTGTCGGTAGTGTTGTGTTAAAGGATGAACAAGTTATCAGATCGAATATATTACGTTGGCTTGGTAGGAATCATACCTTGAGAATAAGAAAATCTTTGATGATGAGTCTTGTAAGGGCAAAAGACAACCAGACTATCAACGGCACCGCAGCAAACCAGGTAAATAAGAAGCTAAAAGGTTCTGGAAGCTGCAAAACACAAGCCTTGCATGAGTGAAAACTATTATCATTTGCAGAACTATGCTCGAACCTCAGCAGATTGCGGTTTAGATAGTAATATATGATAAAAACATAGAAGTATGGATGCTCTATCTTTTGTACAGAATGAAGGAAGATGATTCATGTGACTGATACACAGATCAAATTTATAAACAATAATATAAGTGGAAAAAGAGAAGAAATAGCACTAGACAGATCAAATTAAAATTCCAAGGCCAACAGCCCGAATCTTAAAACTTCAAGGCAGCATAACTATGTCAATTGCAATTTTTCAAGAATGCCAATGGTGTACTCACCTCCAACAAGTATGTAATCTCAAACCCCGTCAAGTCATCCAGAAAGAAGAATCTGCATTAAGGAGTAAAATATAGGTCATGGTCATTATAAAAGGTGACATCCTGGAAAAGGAGCGAAACGCACAATAAGTGAGACTGAAAGTGCTAGACCAAGCTTAACGAACTAGGTTAAAATTTTGACCCGAAAAAAAAAAAAAAAAAAAGGTTGAAACTTAAGGGAAATGCATGTGTTTCAATTATTGTTGTTCCTCACTTGAAGTAAAGGCTAAATATCCAATGACCGAATACTATGAGAGTTTGTTGAGCCGAAAATAGGATGTCGGAGTTCTTACATTGATAGAGCAACAAAGGCAGCTGGGATATATAATACGAACATCTTGAGGTAGTCGATAGTCAGGTCACTGTATACCTGGAACAGGCAAGTTCCTTTGAGTTAAATAATCTTATTATTTGATTTTCACCACTGCTAGAAAATCAATCAACTCAGTCGAGTCGTTGGAGAAGAGAACATCCACGGTAAAATATTAGTTGATGTTTGAGTTAACACAATCCAAGCAGTGAAAAAAAAGATGAGAACACAGTGTGGCAATGTACCATTCTGCTTCGAAGACTGCATCTCGGTCCTTCAACAACAATATCACTGCTTTCACTCTATAAAACAGTTAATAAAATGCTCAGGAAAATATTCAACTTTAGACATAAGAAGATGGAGGTTATATTAAATTTTTATATATTTTAAAATAGCTTTGCAGTTGCAAAGTCCTGTCAACGATGATGATGTTTTCCAAATGTAAATTGCAAGTACAACTTCAAGCAATAGTAGGTAGAATAGACGAATGGCCCAGAATGCCAATATACCTTGAGCTTCTGCTTCAAGCTGTTAAACTCTTCATCGTTCATTATCGGCTTCCCAGCTACATAAGCCATTGAAGCTTCCAAGAACCTCTGCTCATCAGCACCTGCGATTGTAATGATTGAGAACTTAAAACATTTGTCGCCATCATGATAAGAAGTCAATAGAGTAATTTCAGTTTTTTTTTTCTTTAGAATACAGACTGAGCATCACAACGCTGCTTCCTTCCCACATGAGCTCTTCCTTGAGATTGTCAAATTCCTCATTCGACATGACTGCCTTCCCCTCATAGTAGAATGCCTGAAAACATAACCAAAACTATAGAAGTGCCTCTGCTTCAACATAATTAAACAAATCACTCTCAACCAATTCTGTAAGTCCGACTAGGTGTGCTTGGTAGAATCTAATCCAATTTCGTTAAAGCGGTCAAGTAATCGGAAGATTCCCATCCTCCAAGCTAGCAAGACAATACAAAGTCTAGTTCTTTAATTATATTGTCACAGCGATGACAATATGTCTAGCATGAACACAACCACAACCCAAGTATTCCCGTCAATAACGGGATCTGGGGAGGACGAAATGTACAGTTTTATCCCTATTGTAAACAATAGAGAGACTGTTTTCTTATGTCCTCAAAACAGTGTCTAGCATGAAGAATCCAGAAAAATGGCAAGAAACGAATTAACAGCACGAGGTTACACTATTGGTACTTGTAGTGCTTGTAGAAAATCTTGCTCGAGCTCCCCGATCGACTTCTTCTCCTTCTTGTCTATACTACAATATGGAAGTATCTTGCTATCAAGAACCTGATCTTGCTCAAACGGAACTGAGAAGGACAAAAACTCCACATGATAAAAAAGAAGAGAAACAATAGAATGTGCATATAAGATGTTAACTTATTCATCGGTGTAGCAAAGCAAGCGATTGTTAATCGCTTGCCCCATGGTTGGTGTAAGCATCTCTGTATGCAAAATATGTAGCCTGCATCAGTGTGATGATGATGAGCATAAGGTGTGAGTGCCAAGCTGCGTTTATGGCATCCTTGATCACGCAACTCGTTCATGACATTCTAATGATGCAGTTGAACTAAACTTGCCAAATCATGCTAATACTACCTTCGTAGTCATAGAAATCTTAATATCTCCCTTTCCCTCCCTAACATGCTACATCAGCACCAAAGGGGTTGGATTCAAATCTGGGACTTTTTGTGGGGAATGTTAATTGCATTCATTTTTATCTTTAATCGCTCGGAAACTCCCCTCTCATCCATTGAATTTGAACAATAACAATTGTTGAGAATACTTTAGCCACATCAGGTAGAGTGAAAAGTTTATACGTGCATATAAAGATCACGAGCTACTACACACCTTGTCAATTGATTTTGAGTTGAAACACCAAAAGCTTGATAATAATAAATCAAGTGGGTTTTGTAAATAACTAAAGGATCGAGAATAGTTCCCGGTGGTCTCCTTAGACCGCCAACTCGGTTGTGCGCTTATACACCGTCTAAGTGAAAAGTCGTTATCACAAGGCACACTCAAGCAAATCCTAAAAAAAAATGTTCAGATTCGAGTGTCACTAAGAGCAACCAAATTGAACCCTCACCGACTCAAGACATTAAACCAATTACAGTACTAAATAACTGATCAATAAACCAATTCGTGCAACACACACAAACAAAGACATTGCAAGAACCCTAACCTGGCTGATCCGTGCTAGCCCTGACAAAGAACAACATCCGCTGCACAACAATACCCCCTCTTCTACGGTCATAGCCCGAAGACGAAGAGGAAACCATCGAAAAACTAGAGGAGAGAGCAGCCAATGGTCGTCTTCTTGTCGGGCTCAGGAACGACCCGGGCGACGCAGCGTAGGATGCGAAATCAAGGTCCAACGCGGAAGCCATTTAGGGTTCCCGGTGTAGAGAGAAAGGCCAGGAATGACAAAAGATGAGGGAAATAATGTGGATCATCTTTGTGCGAGGGATAACGTTAACGGTCAAATGTGTGGAGGGAGAATGTCGTGGGGTCTGCTAAAAATCATATCTTCGCCTCTCCATCCCTTGATTTTAATCCTTGAAAAATCAGCGGTGCCATGTAACCATTGACGTGTCAAAGAGCCAGGTCAGCAGGCCACGTGGACGTGCCAGGTCAGCGGAACTCGGTCAGCAGTCGATCGTACACGTTGACAGCACGTGTCTAGAGGCTGCAGGCGCGTGGAGTTCTCAAGCGGGGTATGTTGCGGTTCACAGAACTCGTCTCGTTTTTTCGTGTGTTAGTTTAGGGTTTATTACTTGGACAACTTTTTCTTTGTTTGATCAAACATATTAATCAAATACTAGTACGTACGACTTCCTCCATCCCAAACCACAGCAAACAGTTGGATCCATCCAAAAAAAACAATCAAGTTTTTTTGTAACGTGGGTGGAATTGTTTGAAAGTAGAATGTTACTTCCACCTGAATAATAGTTTGATTTTATATGTGATGATTTAAAATTTGATATGTGTGTGAAGATGATCAAACGTAATTTATTATAAATTTATCGTGAAATATCAATTATTATGTAAGTTCTGTATTTCAATCTAATACATACTGCAGAACAATTAGACGTAATTTAATATAAAAACGAGATTTATATATATATATAATAATATGTCTTAATAATGATGGGAGAGATTGAGCACTGTTCCACGAGGAAAACTTTGTCCAAAAAGATATGGTTACAGTTATTAGTTTAAATAGGAAAATGTTGATTCTTTTGTGAGACTGGAAGGAGTATTACAACTTCATATTTTGCTGAATCAAATTCACTAATTTAACTAGCCAGTACAGCTATCCAAAACTTGGCACATCTCCTGGCCAGTACAGCTAGCTCATTTACAAATCATAACGTACAACCCTATTTATAAAACTGTGTGTCCTGCCAGTGAATCCACTAATATAAAGTTCGAAACAAAATGCTTGCAATGCATGCCCTTGGTTTCACAGCCAGTCACTGGTTTTGGAACCTTTTCGAATATATCGTGCATTTTCAATGCAAATTAAGTTGTGCATCATCAGAACAAAAGGTGGTTGTCAATGTTTATGGGTTGGTCGAAACGTGAAAACGTGGAGATGGGTAGCTAAGCTGGTTTGGTTTGGTCCCACTTAATTACTGAGCTTCATATGTTCACATATGTGTGCATATTTGGCGGACAACGTAGTCCCACAATTTAGTGTACATTGTACACAAGGTTCTTGGATTTATTGCATCCATAAAATCTTTTTTTTTTCTTTTTATAATGGCATCCATCAAATCTTTGATTCAATTGTTGGCTCACTTCGGTGACATTGTCCTATGACGTCACGGAAATACATTTAAGAGCAAAAAATGCCAAAGCATAGTGAGTTTTGAAGGTACTCTGCCTGATTTATACTGATCGCGAACTAGGATGTGCGGGTAAGATTGAACCAGTAGGTGCGTACGTGATCAGTAAACTGCATAAAATTAACATCTTTTTTTTTTATAAATTCATAAAATTAACTTAGTTACAAACTAGTTTTGTGCACCCGCATAATTATGCACATGACAAATATAAATGGATTTCATCACTATCCAAAAAGGAAGAGCTAACTTAGATTTTAGATTTTGATTAAATTAAAAAAAAAACTTTATTTTTTAGATATCAAACAAACAAAATTACAACCTTAATCATTTCACTGACTATATAGTAGATAACCACTCCTCCTCCCCCTTTTTTTTTTTTTTTTTTTTTTTTTTTTTTTTTTTTTTTTTTTTGAGAAGGTAGTAGATAACCACCTTGAAACCGGAATACCCCATTAAAACTTAGTTAATTTCATATTATCTCATTAATCATATTATCCCTTGAAACCTAGGGCTGGATATCATATGATATTAACACATTTAGGATATTATCTTGATACAAATTCTGGTTTGTCATTGTGAAGATTAGTTTCATTTGATTTAGTTTTTCTGCTTTGGCTACAATTGTGTAATAGACACTTACCGTGTAATTAGCATGATTATAGAAGATTATATCCAGTGGCGGATCTAGGATGCGAAGTCAGTGAGATCAAAAACGACTTCGAGAAAATCATTTCAACCCAAGACGTGCATCTTAGGATAAGCATATAGTTCGTTGTGATACCTGCTAACAAGGAATATTATGAAGTATATCGACATTGTCATATAAAAAGCTTATATTTTATTGCTTGATTTCTAGTAAATTATTTATTCTTATTGAAGTGAACCATTCGTAAAAACTATGTGATCGTGACTAAATTTAAAGGCATTACATGAAATTTGTATGAGTTATATGAACCAATATGATATACATATAAATATTTCAAAAAGAAAATATTTTAAAAACCACTCATAAAACATATATTTTAGCTTACTTTAATGGTTATGGAATGATCTTTATGTCTTTTATTGATTTACAATTAAAGTTAAGGAAAATTTATCCAAAAATATAAAAACTTTAAAAAATTTTCAAAAATATATACGTAGAAAATTCTTTCCAAAACATACAATTTCCAAAACATAAAATACACAGACGTTTTTTTTCTTTTTACTCGATCACATTATTTCATACAATAGTAGTTTTTTTTTTTTTGAATTATTTTTCCCCATATAGTTTTTTGAAATTATTTTTGAATTTTTGTAGTTTTAGATAATTTACTACAAAGTTAAACATATCATGTATGACATATTTGCAATAAAAATACATTGAAAACATTTAAAGAAAAATAATTACTCTTATGTAAATCCTGTTAAGGTCTCTGTACAATCTCTTCACGTGTATAGGAATTGATCAACAACCTTTAAAGCAAGATATAGACACCTTCCTAAATTTGCTAACTTTCACTCTAAAATAATCACAATTAGAAGTGATCATGGTATTGAATTTGATCAAACAGGAGTGGATGTTTAATGCAATGATCATGCCATCTAATATAACTTTTCAGTACCTAGAACACCTCAACAAAATGGTGTAGCAGAGAATAAAATAGGACACTTATAGAAGCTGCTAGAACAATGTTTGCTGATACAAATTTACCAACTATATTCTGGACAGAAGCAATAAACACTCCATGCTATGTCCAAAATAGATGTCTTATACATAAACTGTATAAGAAAACTCCCTATGAATTATGGAAAGATAAGACACCAAATGTAAAATACTTTCATGTCTTTGGATTCAAATGCTATATACATAACAATGATAAATATCATCTAGGAAAATTTGACATTAAGACAGACGAGGGAACACAAATAGTTAAGGAGTTAGTTCATTTTTCCTTTGATGAATCTGAAATATCCAT